>BRZM01004955.1:0-26677 GCA_033238685.1 Lates japonicus
AATCAATCCTCAGAGAGCATGGGTGGTGTTTAAGAACAGGCCATAGACTGAGAAAAGGCGAAGGACAGAAAAGCGCAGACTCCACAGAGAGGAGCAAAGATAAACAAAGAATGGCCAGGGAAACACTGAAATAATAAAAATCCATATAATTGCACAGTGAACTGAGTCAAACATTAACAAAATACACTAGTTCAACATTTTGGGAAATACCCTTATTCACTTTCTGGCAGAGATTTTGCTAGATCAGATACTACTCTCATATCTGTCTGTTTAATACAAAGCCTAATCCACAGGTACAGGTGGGTATTTATTATAAGGGTTTTTTTTTCTTTCTTTGTTTTCTTTCTCCATCCAAATGAAGACACGAAAACATGCTGCCAAGTGTAAATCCATGTTGGCCGACCAGAAGAATGAAAAAAAGTTACCATCAGTTCCAGCAGGCCAATAAGAATGGCCCACAGTCAAAAAGAAAAAAGAAAAAAGAAGAAGAAGAAGAAGAAAACAGTCAAAAAGTAACTGAAAACAGAATTTTTTGAACATCTTCAACCCTGGAAGGAGATGTGAAAAAGGTTTTCAGTGACATAAATTTCAGTTTGCATGCATATGAGAGGCCATAAGCATAGAAAATGCTACAATTTAAAAAGATAAAGTGAGAAAAGCAGCCAGCAGATATTTGTGACAATCCCAGTCACATGTTGTGATTGTCATTTCTGGCCGCGTTTGATTTGAGACAACACTACCCTGTCAAAATTTACGCACCACACCAGCAAACAAACAAAAATAGCAAATGTTCCTAAAATTCAGTTTTTGTATGGATTAAACAAACAATTTTGTTACAGCTAGAGGGAGCTAGGCTACCACTTTCCCCATATTTCCAGTCTTTGTGCTAAGCTAAGCTAACTGCCTCTTTGCTGGCTCTCGCTTCATATTTACAGTATAAATTTGGGTTGTATCAATCTTCACATCTAACACTCGGCACAGTGTATTTTCCAAAATGTCGAACTATTCCTTTAAGGACAAAGACATTTTCAAGGTGTAAAAGTGACGTGAGAGGTGCGTAAAAATGTAAATTGCAGTTTTATTTTGATTTGTGTTGATTGAAGTGGCACATTTATACTCCCCTGTGTGGTGGCTATTCAAAGGGCTACACATCTGAAACAACAATCCAAAAACTACACACATACAGGCACACACACACACACACACACACACACAGCCTTTGTTATGTTGAGAGCGTTTGTCTCTGTACGGCTCCAGCAGAGAGGGGTTAAAATCCGATTGAGTCGATATCACTGGAGAATAACACATTCAACACGCAGTCTGAGAGTGTGTGCGGCTGAGTGCTTGTGTATGCGACTGCGTGTGTGTTTGTGTGTGAGCAACATGGAGCCTAGGGACTTCCTCCCTCTCCGTTTGCAGCCCTCAGTTGAAATAGAATTGAATAGTCTGAATCCTCAATGGTAAATGTTCACAAAGTCAATACCAACTGTTAAGTCTCCCCTGCATTGGGGTTAAGGGCATTACCATTTCTGAGACTTCAGGAAAACACACACACACAGACACACACAGACAGTGAAGGCATACTCACCAGATGCCCCATGAGATGATAAAATATTTTTGAGTCTTTTACAAAATGCTTACCATACATTCTGCTTAAAAATTCCCTTTTACTGTAACGTATTCATCGAAGGTTTGTTTTCATTTTTGTTCACTAATCTCTGAACAATGATCCTGGTAGGCATTTTTAAAGTGACATCAGTGCCTGAGGGACAGTGGTTTCACTGATCTGACTAAGCACCAATTCAAGAAAGGTTTAAGCACACACAGACAAAAAGGAATTGTATTAATATAAACTGCGTGAAATACATGATCACAAATAAGTTCTGTGGTTTAATACAGAATATTAGAGCACAGCTGAGTGTTTCACTTGGCCGGAGCTACTCCCAAAAAATACAATACAATACATTTTGGAGGTAGTGATAATTATGCAGGTTACGACAGTGTGGGGACTTGGAGAACAATATGAATGTTGTGTAACACTGTGGGATGATACAGTGGTTTGTACTGATGAGCAATTTGGTGTTAAAAAGGATAGGCCTGTGATATTCTATATATTTTTTGACATTGTCAACAAATCCCAAGACCAAAATCAATATGTTTGTCTCTCAGTCTGTGACTTTTCTACCATAATCAGGGTATGGTAAACAAATGTAAACCCACTAAAAAAAGTCAATCGACTTTTTTCCCATTGCCGGTATATGAGGTTTTTTTTTTGGTATGTCACGTTTGAAGTCACAACCATGCTGGAAAACAGGGTTAGCAAAGATCAGAAGCACTCTCACCTTGCTATCTTGCTAATAGTACATCTTGCAGTGTTGCATATGAAGAACAAAATCGCCATTGCGCATTGATCCCATACACTGTAAAAAACAAGAAATGTTTCAAGCTATTTATGCGCCATTGTCTGGAAGTTTGACATGCGTCATAGCATAGCACCGGAAAAGGGTGAAAATTAGCGCATCCACCCGGGTGTCGTGTTTCCAGATCAGAGCTACTGCAGAGTCATTTGACACAATGCCGATTTGTCCCCTTTCCCACTGAAGACAAAAGCCAGATGTTAGTGGGTGTTAGTGGCTTTTTTTGTCCAGTGTGAAAAAGGCTCTAGTGAGTTTTATGGCAGCAGGACAGTATATGTGGGATCAACTCAAAATGAACTACCGTGCCCATGTTCATCATAATGACGGAAAATGTCATCTAATGCAACATTGTGGCTCACTGATGTGTTTTTAATAGCTTTTGGACAACACTGTGTCACTCTATGACACAGAGGACTAAGCCATTTTAGCTTTGGCTACACAAACAGTGAGATCAGTTTATTGTTGGTTTTGGCCTTTTTCTGGGATAGAATTACTCATCCTTTGACTGTAACAGAGTGATATAGTTTAGGGTAACAGTTGTGTACAGTAGGTGTGCTGGGCAGACTTGGCAAACATATGCAAACACGTTATTTTTGCCAAGTCTGAAGGTCCTGTTAGTAAAGAACTTAAACTGAAGGCTCTATGCATTTTTGCAAGCCTTCGAAAAGTATCCAGTTCCTCTTTAGTTAAGGTCAGGCACAGGTTAGTACAGTATATGGCTCTGCTCACACAGTGCTTCTGTGTAGAACCATGATAAGTTAGCTTGGGCAAATTTGCTGCCCAGTGTGGTAGCTAGCTTTACGAGTGGTGCAGCCTCTAATTCGTCCTGCTGGTCATTACCGGTGGGCCAACGTGGACCTTTTACCACAGCACAGTGTCTCATTTGAAGAGCGAACCATAAAACCCCAGGCTCTGTCACTCAGTGTCATTTAAACCAGGACTGATTGGAACTATCTCTGGCCTTTGCTTTCCCACCTTCCTCCCCGCTTGCGTTCTTTCCTGGTCGGCTCATGAATAATGAATGAGGATATATGCAGGCTAGAGCTCAGATATTAATGGAGCTGAAAAACAGAGGGAGAACCATCCTTTGTGCTGCCAGCCATTGCTTTCCTACCCTGCTGAAGCTGCCCCTGCCCGGTCACCCTCCTTTTTTTTAACCTTCCCTTTTACTTCCTTATTCTTCCTTCCCTACCTTCTGCTGCCAGTGGGCCCAGATGAGATAATGCTCTGTTTCTCTTTCTCTCTTGCCTAGAGATATTCGCTCCTCTCCTGGCTGTCACAATAAGGGCAAGGGTGGACAGTGACTTTGAAATGAGAGGGGCTAACTTTCAAATTATATTTTTTTAAAAAGCAGACAAAACTGGGGGAAGATAAATGAAAAGTTGACTTGGCTGGATATGCAAGGTGGCTATTGTCTGTCTGTTAGACCAGCTCTCTGTCATTCAAGGGCATGGCAGTGAGCTTCCTCCTTTGTTTACCCCCATCCTGTCTTTCTTCCAGCCCTTCCATGATCTGTCAGTCCTGGCCAGAGAAGCCTCGGCCAAACTGTGGCGGTCAAGGGCGAGAGGCACAGTGCAGTAGGGTGGAGGGCGACTGACTGAACGCTGGCCTTAGCACACAATTCTACTCAAGTCCTATCCCAATACTTTATACTTTTTAAAACTTCAAATGAATTGATAATAATTTAATTTGATGTTATATTGAAAAACGCCCATTTGTTTGCTTTCTATCGCACAGCATTGTTGAGACAAACCAACAAAGGCTTTGCTGACACTGTACATGTGGCATGAGGGGGCTGGCAGTCAGCGAAGTCTGGCCCCCGGGCTGGCAGAGTCACTGCCCATCCTTGGATGACTCGCCCAACTAGGCCAGAGGGCACAGATAATGGGCAGAGTCTTCTAACCCTTTCTTTGTGCCAGAATGTCTCCACATTTAACAATGTTACATCCGCACCTTATATGGTCAAACAGACACAGAATCGTTATTTGGTGCGAATTGGCTCCTGATGGAGTGGGTATGGGGGGCAGGGCAGATCATGCCGCCCTCAACCCCTGACCCAAAGCGTTATCATCTTCTACATCTCCTGTGGGCTGCCTCTCATCTCTCATCCATTACATATCTAATGACCTCTTTATCTGAGCTTTTTTTATTATAAACTGGCTCATTGTACTGATCAGCCGCTTGAACTTCCATCTAATTCGATTCAAGTAATGTTTGCATTTTTTTCAGAAAGTATTTCTTTGCAAATTTACTTTGGAAACCAAGTGAAACAACATCCTTAAAGCCTTCATGTGGCCCAGACTCTTCACAAAAACAACATTTGAACATTTTGTTTCAGTGGAGTCACAGAGTCTCTCTGTTGGACAAACAGTTAAAATAGCTTCAATAGCAGAAAATAATGGAAAGGGTTGGATTACACAATTTTAAAACAGTGGTCAGTGGATCCAATTACTCTGTCTGTCACTCTGTTAACATTTCATCAATACATTCCCACAGTCATGGCTTTTTTCATGCACACACTTTGCACAATTTTAAGTTTGCACAACTTGTTAATGGGACTTGCAAGTTGGCAGCGCTGTTTTGCTGTCCACGTACTCCAAAGACTCAAATAAAATATATTTCCACCATGAAGCAAGGTTTTGATCTTGGAAGTGAAGCAGAGTGTCAGTGAAATACCGTTAAAAAGGAGTGTAGTTCAAAAAGTTTAAAATTTAACTTTTTGTGCTTGCTTGGGTGAGCGTTTCAGCTAATTACGCACAAATCCCTCACGCTCACAGCTCCAATCCACCGGCACCGCTGTCTCGGCAGAGGACAAAGAAAACAAAGGAGACTGACAAACAAACAGAGAGTGAAAAAAATATATAAAAGAGAGGAAGCTTTCTTTCCATATAGCAGCTGAGCTGAGGCGACGGTGGCGTTTAATCAGTTGGTTTTTCCAGCGCCGTCAGCGTGAGCAGCCTCGGCGGTGCAGCCCTCTGATCAGCGCTGGGAGAGGAGCTCCCCGCTGAGCTGCTGCCGCCCCTGAACCACAGGTCAGTCCTTGGTGAGTAGGTTTCATTCTGCTGTCGCCTCCATAGTACCATCTCCTTCTCTCATTAAGATACAGCGTGTCTGTGTTAGTGTGTGTGTTTGTGTGTGTGCACATGCATGTATTTATGGGCTTGTGTTTGTTTCTGCTTGTATGTGTGTGTGTGTGTGTGTGGAGTAAATGCAGCCCAGGACTAGCCTAAAGGGGATGTGGATTCCCGGCCTCCGCTGAGATCCGGCAGCACAACTAGGATTTCTACCAGTGGGGGGGGTGGGGTGTGGGGTGTGTGGGTGTGTGTGTATATGTGTGCGCACGTGTAAATGTGTGTTAGAGAAAGATGCAAGACGCATCAAGTGACTCGGTGCCTCGGGGTCAGACACACACATGCAGAGAAGGAGCTGGTGCTGCGGCGGGGTAAACAAGAGCAGACTGTTAGATCTCATCAGCCTCATCACACGCTTTATTATGCTGATTTGGGAGTATACTGTAAACTAATCAGAAATCCAGGAGTCACAGGGGGGCACTCGGCTTAAAGGTTAGGCGTATAGAGAGAGCAAAACTTGCTCTGCCTCTGAGTTCTTAACTTTTTTATCTTCCCATTTCCCTTTTTTGCTCACCAAGGCCCCTCCACTGCCACAATACAGGAAGAACTTGTGGCTGGGAGGTTGTGACCTCTCACCCGGGTTTGAAAGGTTCACTGCATCATGCCTGCCTCGGTTCATTTCAGAGGTGTGGGGTGATTGACTGGCGATGGAGAACTCAACGTGGACCGGGGATTTCGAATGGAAGTCAGGACTCTGCCTGTCTGTCGCTATATGCTAATATTGGCCTTTAAACAAATTCACAAAACACACTTCCAGTCTCATGTATGTTCACTTGCATAAATGCATATGATTCTTATTCTGCGCCGAACATCTACTCTGACTTCCACAGCATCGCGACAGAGAAATGTTATAAAGTTCACGACGTCTATTAATTTTGAGGCATCCGAATAACATCTCCGTGTTTATTAGACCTGGCGGCACGCTTCATAAATAATTAATAAAACAGTCCCCTCCTGCTTTGTGGACGTGACTTTCTAAACATTTCTGTTTATGACTTTCTTTGATAGAATGTCACTCGATACCACCTTTTTCTAAACCAGGCTGTGAGAGGAAACAGTTTTAATTTGGCTTTCTGTCCATTCGTGTTCTCCACTCCTCGGTGGCAGCACATTTAACTAGCGTACGGAAGGAACACGCACTCACACAGAAATGTGGCAGATGAGCAAGTTAGAGAACAAGTGGCAAACAAGAAGGCAGACTGGTGAGAAAAGGCTGGTGAGAGGTGGGAGAGTTACCTTTTCTGGTCATGGTGACAGAGCAGAGACAAGGGTGTTAATTAAGAGTTTTGAGTAAATGCATGTCATGTGGTTCACAGTGCAATAGTACACAAGCATGTAAACACACATGCAGCAGTGGTGGAAAGTGACATTTACTCAAGTAATGTGATTAAGAGCATTTTTGAGGTATTTTACTTGGGTATATCCACTTTATACTACTTCATACTACTTAACTACATTTCAGGGGAAGACAGGCTATTTCACTTTTTGCTTACATTTGTCTGACTGCTGTAGTTACTTTAGGAGTAAGATTTTATGCAAAATGCACATGATAAGCTTAGAAAGTTCAACACAGTATTCAAGATGAAACCAGTGGTTCTTGATCTTTATGCTTTACAACCTCTTACAAAAACAGAAATGTCTGGTTGGGGCTCCTGCAATGTTATACCAAACAGTGTTTTTCTCCTTGTGACCTCTCAAATTAATTTAAATAACTGTGTAAGGAGGTATAATTATCCAATATTTTACGCAGGGGCAAAGATTAGAGAAAAGTAAAAAAAAAAAGGAAACTAAAGGGGAAAAAAAGAATAATTTTTAAGTTTGTGTTACGGAAAGTTGTTTTTCCTATTTCCCAGCTCCCATTAATCATCTCACAACCCCCCCGGATTTATCTTGTGATCCTTTAGACATTCCTGACCCCTAGGTTGGGACCCACTGGACGAAATACTGAACTGTTTATAAAGTAAAATTAGCTCCACATCACTGCAATAACAGTAAAAGACTGCTTGGACACTGGTGCATGGGTATTAACACTCTAAAAATGCATGCAAGTCATTTGCTTTATTTTTTAGAGTTTTTTACCCTCTTGTATTGGTAATTATATTTATAAGATGCGTACGTCTTTCACCACTGACAAAAAGACAAATATACACACACTAACCTTCTCCCCATGCCTCTCCTCTAAATGAACACAGTCAGTGGGGCTTTAATCACCCACAGAGCATCTGTGTCAGCATGTACATAATACCTTCGCTCTGTGGTGACGCACTCATGTGGCCAAGCGGAGAGAGCATCAGTTTCAATCTGCACCTGTGTGTGCTAGTGCACCCTGATATAATTAGCTCGTCTTGAGCGTCTTCGTGTGGGCTGTCATCACAAGACTGTGTTTGCGTGTTTGTGTTCCCCTCCTCTGACACAGGAGGCTCCAGTGGGGCTGTCTGTCGTTTAGGACTCGTAAACAAGGTGCATGTTGAGAGTCGAGGGGTCCTGCTGCTTTGGTGTCTCCTCTGAGCTGTCAGAGAACATCACAACGCAATAGAGCGGCGGAGAAGAGATGAGGACAAGACAGAAAAAGATGGAAGAGGACAAGTCAAGACAGAGGGAGACGGGACAAAGGAAAAAAAGAAGAGGAAATGACAGGAAAGAAGATGACAGAAAAGGACAAAACTGAGGAGAACTAGACAGAGCCAGTTTGAAGACGAATGGACAGAAGATGACGGACATGATAGAACAAAACATATTTTATATATATATATATATATAATGTAGAAAGAAATAGACAAAACAGACGATGGGAAGGCGGAAACAGACAAAAGGAAAACTCAAAAAGGACACGAGAACAAAATCAAAGAGTACGTGGCAAAAGCAAGGAGGCAAAAAGAGATGAGGAGAGATGACACAGTATAAGAGGTCATGACAGGAACAAAGAAATAGACCAGAATATAACAAGACAGAAAAGGACAACTGAGAATGAGACAGAAGTAGGTAAACATGACACATTTGAAGAGAATGAGACTGAAGAGGACATGACGAGGACAAGGAGACAAAGATGGAAAGAGGATACTAGGTGACCAGAGGACAGGACGTAATATAGAAATTGAATTTGTAGAGGACAAATGAAAACAAAACTGAAACAAAGGGGGCAAGGCAGAATGAGAGAAGACAAATCCAAAAGGAACACTACGGGATAAAAGAAGTCCAACTGAAGAGGACATGATAGAAGAAGATAAAAGTCAAGGGGACAAGACAGAATATAAGAAGATAAATTAGTAGTGGTCAGTGAATTCAACAAAACAGGACAGAAAAGATCAGAGGACAAATCTCTAGAGAAGAAAGAAGAGAAGTAGAGGAGGACATGATAAAACAGAACAAATGGCATGGAATAGGACCGGACAGAGGAAGACAAATCAGAAGACGACAGGACGGGAAGAAGAGGTTAAATCAAAGGAAAACTAAGACAGACAAGACAAATGAGAGGGGGACAGAACAGACGGAGACAGAAGAGGACAAAAGAGAAGCATTCAAGACAGAAAAGAAACTGAATAAAAACACAAAAGAGGAAAATAAAAGACAGACATGGACAAAAGACAGAGGAGACAGAGAAAAAGAAAGCTGAGTGGAACATGACAGGAACAAGGAAACTGAGTAAGACAGGGAGGAAGACAAAGGAGGACAAACTGAGGAGAGCAGGACGGGACAGAGGGAGATGGAAGAGGACATGACAACAACAAGACAAGACAAGACAAATGAAGGACAAAAGAAGACAAACCCACACAAGACAAAAGAGAATGAAACAGAAGAGGACATGACAGGGACAATTAGTAAAAACAGGAGGACAGAATATAACAAAACACAGTATATTTAAAGAGGACAAAACGATAAAGCACGACTTAACACATCAAATTAGAACAGTACAGCCACGAACTACACAACACAACCACACAGCAAAGTCAGATCAGCACAACACAACATAACACAACACAGTATAACACACAGTAACACAGTGCAAGAGAGTGCAAGAGAGTGCAAGACAGTGGCCAGCAACTTGTGTAATGACCTGCCAGCAAACAACACAACCTTTTAGCTTCTCTCTCTCTGTGATTCCTATAAAAAGTGCTTTTGTTTTTGTGTGCGTGTGTGCTCGTGTATGTGTGCGAAAAAACATTTTGGTTGGCTTACACACACACTCACACACACACACACACACACACACACACACAGCTCACCTGGAGGTGGTGGGTGGGAGTGGGAGGATGGGGTCTGTGTTTAGCTGTGGGCCCTGCAGACAGGGCGATCAGAGGCTCCTCAGTCTTTGTCTGCTAACGTTGAATAGACAATAGTAAAGAGGGCCCGCTTTGATTTCAGCTCACTTTTATTGATCACAGAAGAGAAGGGATTGAAATATGAGAGACAACCCTGAACTGGATTCTTCTTTAGCTATTGATTATATCCAGAACAGACGGCATTTCACAATGATCCAAGTTTTTATTTTATCCTCTTTTTTTGAACTATGAAAAAGTGTGTCTGGCTCCTCGCCTGTCTTTCAGGTGCAGCTAGTAACACACTGACTACCGTTATTTTAACAGACAATGCCTTGTCTTGAGTCTCATTTTTAAGCTGCTTCTTAAACTTGACGTCCAAAACTTACCCAGGATATGCTGACAGCAACCCCCGCTCCCCGTGCGCTCTTTCATCCATCCTCTCCTCCCTCCTCTGCAACCTTTAAACCTGAGGACATTTTGTTTCCACAGTTTCAGAGGAGGTACAGTTGGCGGACTCAGGAGGCAAGAGGGATCGGGTACAAGGGGTAGAGGGGGGTTGGCTGTAGCGCAGAAAGGACCGTGGGAACAGGGATACGTAGCATGGCCAGGTACAACAACCCCCCACCCCCCTTCCTCTTACAACACACTCTCATACAAAGCTCCTCTCCCCTGCATACAGGGCCTCAGCTCATCTCACGGCAGCTGTGTTTAAATCACTCCAGAGATGCAAGCTGCATGGCCTAAATTTGAGACCAGCAATCAGTTTATTGTCCCGCGTTTTACTGTTATGAGGTGAGATGCAGAACTGCCCATGAGCTCAAGTTGTGTGCAAGTGAGTGATGGCTTAAATTTAACTTGGCTGGTAATAAAAAACGAGTCAGTTCTAGTACCACGGTAATTAGAGAGAAACTTCAGTATTACATAATGTTGCATACACAACAACTAAAATACGACAGATCAATTTAGACAGCACTTATAATCAGTAGGCATCTAAAGATGAAGAAAGAAGAACATTTTATTGGGAAAAAATGTTTTAAAAAATTTGTACTATCTTTTAAGTTTAAACATCAGAAGAATCATTTTCCTTGTCTTAAGCAGCAGATGATCGTTTCTCATGACGTCTACTTTTCTTTAGTTCATGGCAGAGATAAGAATTTTCTCTGACTGAGCCTATGTGCAGCCGCCGCGGTCCCTTCATCTTTAAAAGTGGCTCTTTAGGGCCTGTTTAAGTTGAGCTGACAGATGTGGTTATTTGGGGACAGCTCATTGGCAAGTTTATGGCCAGAGTGCTTATTTTACTAGAGCCGAGCACATGTGCTTGTGACAGTGAGGGAAATCCTTTCGGAAGTCTGGCATACGGTTGAAATAAAGGAGACTTAAGAGGACATAAAACCCGCCTGATGTTTATCACCAAACTCAGAGAGTTTTGTCCAAGAACACGAGATGATAAAGTTTGACTGAAACATTTTTCATCTAAAAGTAAAACCTGGTTTTAATGCAGCATGTTGTCAGCAGGATCTTAGTATTTGATTTGCACTTAAATGTTTATATTATGCAAATTAATTCCTCCAGCACTATATTAATGCAGTAATTCATTTAAAGTTGCAGGTGGATATTATGGATTTCATTGGGAGCTGAGTGCTGTTATCAATGTAGTGATCATTTTTTTAGAGATCTAAAGCAAATAAATAGATATGAAGCCACATCAAATTGTAATTTTAGCGTCAAATGTAATTATCTTCATGTTGTTGTTGTATGTCTAACTATCTATCACTCTCTCTCTCACACACGCACACTCTAAAACCAGACCTGATATCTCTCTCTATTTACAGGCTGTAGTCTGGTCAACACAGAGGGGGAAGAGGTGGGGTGACTAAGTCTCACAAAGGAAGTAAAAACCAGCATGTGCGTGTGAGCGTGTGCATGTGTATGCATGTTGGGGAGGGCTGTCTACATCTGACACACCCTCCGCCACCTGTAAAGCCTCTCTCTGAGGATCAGGTTTCTTTTGAACACGTTAGGAGCAACATTTGTTTCCAGTTTACAGTTTGTGGCGCCCGCTCGGAGGCTGGACGATGCTGATTTAGTTTTGTAGGCGGCGTTTTATAAACACTCCTGTAGGGCTGCTGGGCGGACGAGGGAGAAGCAGTGCGTCTTTTAAGGCTGACGGGTTTAGTGAGCCACTTGGCTTTTATTTTGTCAGCTCACTGCAGGCTGCTTGTGCTACTGTGCCCCTCTGTGCTGGCCCTGGGTGGTTGCAGATTAAGGACATGCAGAGCAAAGTCACTCATTACAGCAATGTTTGGGTGTGTACATGTGCTTGACTGTATGTGGTGTTGCTGTAATGCGTGTGTGCCTGCTTCACATATGTTAGTGTGTCAGGAGCAGTGGTGATAGGTAGCGCCAGTTGCAGCCTGCTGGTGTAGCTTCCCACTGATAAATGACTGCAGGGACCGTCTTTCTTCACCTGAACCTCGCAATGTTTTCCCCAGAAGGCAGCCGCTGACAAATATTCTAACCTGAAAAGCCGGCTTGAGCCCTACCAAGACAACTGCTTCATTCTAAATATGAGTTTAACCTGTTTAAGTTACTCAAGTTCAAACAATAGCAGCTTTCAAATGATGAACAGGACTGTGCTGCTGTTCCGCTTGTGTGTTAGAGACTGTCCCTGGTGATTCACTCTCCCAGCAAACTAATATGTTTGAAGCTCAGGCTGCCATTACCAGCATAGCACAAGCTATTTCAAATGTGCAAAAATATTGATATTCCAGGCTAAAAACAAACAAACAAACGAAAAAAAAAATCCAAGTCAATATACATGCCTCAGAACACTCAGATCACCTGGGACAAATGATGAGCTGAGAGAATATTCTCTTCTTCTTTTCCTCTCTTTAATCTACACCTCACACACATACATACACCGTGCTTGTAAAATCTTAAAATCATGATATCTTAGCTCAAACCCTACTTGAGAACAAGTGTATACCTTCCTCTTTTCTGTCTTCTTGCCCTCAAAGAAGTTCAAGTGTCAGACACAGCAGATGTTGGTCTCGATTTCGAAACTAAACTTATCAGAAGAATTTTCCCCATAGCAAATACCATACTTTAACTTTTACTGACATATACTATTAGGGAAAAGACACGGAGTTGGATAAATCTGAAAAAGCAATGTTTGTCTTTTAATTTTGTTACTGATAAGCTAGAGGAACGCAAAGAGGCCAAAAAGATTAGAGTTTAACAAAAGCTCCTCTGCTATGAGTGTATCAATATTATTTTAAAAGAAGACTACGGCAGTGGAAAACTGCAGTGAACTCACCGCAAGATGGACTATATGCATGGATTTTTGGGATGTATAGCAAACAACAGGAAAAAAACTGCATGCTGCCTTACTTTTTAATCATTACCCCAAAATTCAGAGCAAGTTTCTGGAAACATATAAAATCTCTATACTAACGGTAAGAGTCCTTGAGGTGGAGCCATAGATATTTAGGAAAAGGCGCCAAACAACATGTATTAATTCCAGATATTTACTTTTGTTTACATTTCACTGTGTTCCAGGCTCCATGGGAGCAATTTTGCTATGATGAAACTGAACAACAGTCCCTGTGGAGTTCATTACAGGAGAGAACCAGTGCCACCCACCGCTCCCGGCCAAGAGGGATTTGGAGGACCCCAGAGGGATGGAAGTTGGATTTGGTGGGTGGAGTGGAGGAACCTACAGAGTGGAGTGGTGGGGGGGGGGTTCTCGGGGGATACAGGAGGAGGACCATAAACACTCAGCTGGCCAGCCTCAAAACACTAGCTGCTGAAAGTGTGGAACAGCACAAATGAGGAATTCACTTCTGGAGAAAATGTCAGAATGTTTTCTTCTGTTGAGACTCAGAAAAAAGTTTTGGAGAAATGGGGCTACGTGTTTCATGTGTGTATTTATTGAAAGGTACTGCAGCTATATGTGTTTTCAAGTACAAGCTGGTACAGATACAAGCTTTACTTTTACAGTAGAGCAACCAAGGAGTTAGTACAGAAAAGAGGGAGCAGTGAAACATTACCATTTGTCTGTTTATTGTCTCAAATCTAAAGTCCTGGCTATTAAATCCCAGACAAGTCAAGTCTTAGAAAATGTAGTGCAGAAGATACTGCTCTGGAAGTCTGTAAATGTCAATAAAGTGTCTCCGTACTATGTCTGTTAATGTGAGAGCAAACACTGACCAACTGTGCATAGAGCATGTGTTTAAAGCCTCAAACACTACTACGAAGATGTTGATACAAAATGCTTCATCATAAAGGCCAAGCAGATTTTTCACACAGGGCCTTTCTCTCATTGCTATTGGTCTTAACACTTAAAAATCTGAGGTGAGAAGTAAGCCTGAGTGCATCGCTATCATTAGTCTATTAAATGTTCACAAAAAAGAGGAAATACAGCTTCTTTTTTCTTTTGTGGCGTTTGAATATCTGCTATTGGTTCACACAAACATACATATGCACCTAACTCCTGTGTGGTTAGTTAGTTACACTTATTAGTTACTATTTTCCTGGGGGCTTACATTTTCACATCACCGTACACATCACAGGAGAATCAGCTATGGCAGGTCTCTGTAATGTCAGGATCCTGCTGCTCTGGGTTGGGATCATCAGTTTGGTTAACTGTAAGTAATCTTTTATTGTTTCATTTTATTTATAAAATCAGACCTGCTTAGGAATGAGTGGGTTCAGTAATAATTTGTCTTATATATGACTGATATATATTAATATACATCATTATGTACTGTTTTTCATTTGAACATAGCTTTCCACTACATCCACAATATAATCTTTGTTCACTTTTAGATTACATCAATACTATAGTGGTAGCTTACTCTCTTTATAAAGAGTACAATGAGGAGATCTACACAGGTTAAACACCTGCATACAGCCTGATCATCAGGTTTCAAGCTATATGCAGACATGCAATCACATGTTTGCATCAAAAGTATAGAGCTGGGACATGATGACTTTAATGTCATTTGATCATTTCATTCTTAGTTAAAATAACTTAACAAAAAATATTTCTCTCAAATCGTCCAATGTTTTTGATAAATGTCCATATATCTGCACTGACCAATACATGTTTTGTCTTTGATGGTATTTATTTATGACAAAACAGAAGGCTCTCTAGGCAGAATCTCAAAGTCGAGGTTTGATGGATTCAAAATTAACTTCATGACAACTTCATAAATAGCTATATTTAAAAAATGTATTTAATTAATTCATTAGTACTTTAGCTGTGTCAACCCTGTCTCCTAAAATTACATTTAACCTTTAACTAAACTGTAACAGAAGAATTATTTTATGAGTTGTAATTGAATACATGTTGAGTGAATAAAAGCGTTACGTTTACTGACAGCAGCAGAGTTGGAAGGAAGTGGTTGAGAATTGGATGGTGGGCACACAAGATTGTGAGTACTCCAGTAGTTATTACTACATTATCGACAGGTGTCATGACTCATGAACTCCATTGCAAGATAGTCTGTGGTTTTCCTGATGTCTTAGAGTGAATAGGAATGATTGAAACTAGGATACAGTGATCTGTTCCTCAAAATGCATGAAACCAGGGTGTAAAGTGGAGGGCCCAAGGCCCCATCACAGAGACTGATATATGAAACAAACAACCAATTTAGGGGTCACCAGTTAACCTAATGTGCATGTCTTTGGACTGTGGGAGGAAGCCAGTACCCAGAAAAAATTATGTAGGCATACAGATAACATGCAAACTCACAGAAAAGCCCAGAGCGAACCAAGTTTGAACTTGGAACCTTCTTGTTGTGAGGCAACATCAAGATACCCAGGCTAACCACTGGACCACAGTGCCGTGGATAAAATGTTGAATTCTAATCAGTAGATCCTCAAATCATGAGAAAATGTTCCTGTCAGGGTACATAGAGTTTATGTATATTATTATATTCTTAGTGATATAATGATCATTTGCTTCTTCATACAATAAATGTATACACATTTTGCTTGTTTCACTTGTATGTTTGGTTTTTTCCCAGCATATTCCTTCAGCATACACCATTGACCGATTGGTGGAAGCCCATAGTTACCTCAAATATAACATTTTATTTATTATTAGCATAAAGAACAAATGTTTAATCTAAATCATTAATTTTCAAACCAGTGGAAAATATTCCATATCAGGCTACATAGAGTTCCTTACATATTATATTCATTAAGTGATAAATGATTGTTTGCTTGTTCTGGTGAAATGTATTAACATTTTGCTGTAGGAACTAGTATTGTGATATTATGTTTGTCTAATTATTTTTAAATGGAATACAGATAGTTAAACTCTCACCTCCACACACCACAACAGCTTCCACTTTACCCTCAGTATCCAGTGTATCTATCACCCCTCACCTCCACACCCATGGCAGCAACTCCTGCCATGTCTTCGAACCTCCCTGCACACACCAGACTCCACTCAACTCATCTTCCCCCAGTCTCCCCAAAATGAATAAACAATTCATCTAACATGTCTGGTAATATGTTCAGCCTCAGTTTACAGCTTTATGAGTCCTTATTGGTTAAATGGTGGCTGAGCATCACATCAAATTAAGACTGTTGGCAGTGAAGTATTTCACACCTGAGGTGACCTCCAGCGTACTCTCCATCCTGCAGCCACTCTTACCACACACCCACCAAAACCAACATCCAAACAGACTCTGACAACAAGACCTCCGCCTGCTGTCACCAGCTCAACTGCTTTATTTGGTGGCTTGGACTGGATAAAGTTTACGAATACTTTTATGTGGCTAATCTTTAAGCAACATGTGAAGAGCAGCCTAGTGCACAGTATATGTTGCTAAGTACACAAACGTCAACACAGACAGCTCTTCTTTACTACACTTGATAGAATATTAAAAACAGGAAAAGAGACCTGACCTCACTGAAGCTTTCTTCCATTAATCCACAATTAACACCTGCTTATCCTTTGAGGTCAGCGGGTACTGGATTCATACTGTCGACAACTACTTCACAACCAAATTACATGTGTTCTGGACTGGTGTGTACAACAACTGTGTGTGAAAACCACCCTTAATGTCTTTCTTCCTTTGCTTTAGGCTGCTGCTGCAATGCTTTTATTTTCATGTCAAGCTGACGTGAGTAAGGAAAGAGAAGTTAGACTGCGTAACAATGTCTCTTTGTAACAAAGTAAAGTTTATTGTAGAGAATACTAATGAGAATAGGTTAAGTAGCTGGTAAAAATAATAGACTGCTGTGCTTATGAGTGCTTTGAGGTTTTTCAAGCTGACTTATCAAAGTACATAAAATGTTTTGGTTCCAGCAGGCCACTGTATCACCACCTCCACAGTGTGAGCACTGGTTTCACTAGGATAATCAAAATCGGTTTTAAGACAAGATTTAATTTCTGCGGACCAAACCATCAGGTCATTAATGTCACCACTGCTTTCCATTTTCTTTCAAAACAAAGTGTAAGTAGATGTAATGAGGAGAATGACAGACAAGTACTTAACAACATCACTGTATCAGAAGCAGGATTCATACATAGCCTTCATGTGGCACTGATATTGTGTTTGTATAGATTTTAATTTTTATTTATTTGTTGTTATTTGGAATGTTTCCGACCTCTCACCTCCATACCCCCATGAAACTCCATTTAACTTCAGTGGTCAGTGTATCTGTCAACCCTTACATACACGCAACATCCCAGCTACTATACCAAGCCTCCACTAACAGCCGTGTCATGTCTTGCCAATATATTTGCGATGCAGTTAACAGTTTAATGAGCCAGTTGGTTTCTGCATTTAACAATACAATCCTTAAATGGTAGTAATTCTGTTTTATCAGATCAGACAAAATTCCTTCACTATGTCAGGAATATATTCAACCTCAGTTACAGTTTTATTATACCATGTTAGTTAAATGGTAGTTAAGCATCATATCAGATAAAATTTATAAAAGCCTATCTATTGACGATTACCTGTTGGGGTAAGTGGAAGGGCAAGTGAACACTGTGTCTGTCAGCAGCATCATAAATGGTTTAGATGGAAATAGGTAGAGATCTCCCAATTTCAGTTTATTTAAAATCTGAATTAACTTTCAGTATGAGGAAAGGTGTTTTCGTGCTCTCTGTGTGAACATATTACAGTTTTTTCATTTTCTAGATAGAGGTCCAGAATTTAATCTAATCTAAGATAACTTCTCCTGGGCACTGATTATCATCCCAGGTGTTGAAGAAATACTGTCATCATGCCTCCTCAGAACATGGCAAATGTGATCCAGAAACTGTGTTCAAGACCTTTCACAGACTATGCTTCGCACTGGTCAGATCAAGGACAATGATAGCACCGTAATGGCTTCTAACTTCTGTTCATTGTATACATCAGCAATAGGCATGTTGATGTTCGCTATCTCAGTAAAATGGCTGCCGGTACCAGTACGCCAGTTCTGTTACAGATGTGTTCAGATGTGTTGTCGACACATATACACCTGTCGCCTGTGAAATTTATTCATTGATATTCTCATTTGCAACTATTATTTACAGACAATAACAAAGCTGTCATTGGTTTCTGGTCTTCTCCATCTTCCTCATCATATCTGTTGTGGTGGCTGGTGTCTGGCTCTCTACATTAAAGCGCAGAGTGTCCAGAAAGTGAAGATCGCTTTATTTTACCTCTATATCTATCATTTAAATTATTTTATTGATAAGTGCTTATGCTGTGTATGAGTTTTAACTTTTGATACCAGAAGTGTGTTGCTGATAAACTCTACTATAAGCAATGAAATATATTTTATTACATAGATGGAATTCTTAAGCGTTGGTCTTCACTATTTTTCTCACAGTGGTAGCAGACCAGAGGTGTGATGTGAATCAACAGCAAGTGAGTAGACTAGGTTCCCTGTCTCTAAGTTGTCTTTGACCAGGTGGCGCAAATAATAATCCCATGTAACAGCTACAAATGATTACTGATGTTTAGTTGGTAGGTTATTAGATCGTGATCAGGAATACTATATTAGGATATTAGAAATTTTCACAATAAAATGGCAAATTATAATAACTGTCAACTGTGATTTTAAAAATAAATAACAAAACACTAATTTGCATACTTCCTGTTTTGTTTTTGTCTATGGTTATATGAATGCCACCTCGTGTGAATGGCATCGCCAAAAACTTTGATGAGGAAAAGCCTGATGGAGCTGCAAACCAAATCACCATTACTCTTTACTCTTTACTTATTAGAATGTCGGTGTGTAATATATTTTTACACAATTTTAAATTCATTAAAACCTTGGATCTTCTTGTTAATAGCTAAAATCTCTATACTATATTTGATTTACTTTGAATTAAAAACTTTTTCATGCAATTTAACTTTTATTTTCTCACTTTGTTGCATTTAAGGTTTCAACATGTGTGTTGCTATGTGTGCATTTGTAACATGTTTGAATCTGTCCTTTTCTCATTTTATGTTTTCCTTGATGAGAGCCTGATAAAGTAAATAAAGTTATCGCTAAAATCAACATACAAATGCCTTTCTGATCTTTTTACTAATGTCTTTGGCACCTTTCTCCTACTACTACTCACAGTAAAAACTCCTGCTTGGCAAAATAAATAAGCTAAAGCCTAGATGAAACCATTCACACTCACATTACATCACACCTATGGGCAATTTAAAGTCATCAGATTGCTAACCACTGTCTTTGTGGACTGTGAATTATCTGGAGAAGAACCCACAGGCTGGCGAGGACATACAAGCAGCACACCTAAAAAGTGAGCTGAGTTCAAACCTGGAAACTTCTTGCGCAGCAGGCAACAGTGCTATACACCACCCTGACTTCTCTCATATTTGTGTTTCGACACAGGGTTTCAGTCAACAATCTAATCATCCTGTTCAAAAAACCTTGCCAGATCAACTGGATCCTGAGTTACAATGAGTCTGCAACAATTTTCAAGCTCAGTGGCTCACTCAGAATGCTGGGCTGTTTAAAAAAAATTAAGGCTTGTGTGATCAATTTGTTATTCCTAATATCCTCAGCTATTTCTAATTAAATGTTTAATAGACATTCAGGGATCTGTCAATTTGCAAAGTGGAAAATATATATGACTACGTGTCCATATTATTGAGGTATTTGTATTCAGTGATATATCAACAAAGGTAAATACAGTAGATCATGTGAACTATAAAAGCCACTGGATGATTTAAAGAACAGAGCCAGACCCTTAAAGTCCAGATGACACAATCTCTAACTCTGATATATCATAATTTGGTTAAACACTGGTAATCAATCAACAACTATCCAAATACAACTTAGCCACGTGCCTGCTTGAATTGTGCAGAAAACTCAGAAAATTAACATGAGAAAACAAATGTGAGTTTAGATACCACAAAATTTCCTGTGGCATGATGAAATGGCTTCCTATGCAAAGTAAGTTAAAAAAGGTGAATTGTGGCTGTGACTATCACTCCGGCTCACTTAACGAAGCCAGATCGAGGTATAAGGTGTGGCCAACAAGGTCAAGAACCTCTTTGTAAAATGAACAACATTTCTCTTGCCAGCATTCAATACAAAATAAAACCCATACAACTTCTTTTGAGTGTGAATATCTGCCAAATTGGACACTGTATGGTGGCTGTGACCAAAACACCTAACTCCCTACATGAGCTTGATGTACTTTGTAAAATTGCTGAGAGTTTTTCAAATGACGACCGTAATGGTTGCTGATTGATTAAAATCTGTTTTGAACAGAAATTCCAACTTCTACGGATAGAAAACCATTCAGATCATAAAATGCTCACCACTCACTGCTTCTTTTTAAAACAAGGTGTAATGAGTGTAAATGAGGAGAAGGCGATAGTAGAAACACCATGTTGTATCAAGAGAGCAGTTCATGCAGCCCCTTTATTGTAACATTTATTTATTGGAACACATGTTTTCAAACCCCTCACCTCCACACACCCCATCACATTCCACGTTACCTTCAGTAATCAGTCACACAACCTTTTTCCCTGCTGCCTCAACCTATTCTCATAACCCTCCCCAAATCAGACAAAGAATTCAACTAAACAAAACAACATAAACCAAACATACTCTAACAACAAGATCTCACCTGCAGACATATGAGTTATTATTCACATGAGTATAGACAACGGACAGTAACACTAGCACTGCAGAGGTAACTCATAGATTGCAGGTACTTGCTGTACATTCAAAGTACTTTAGAGGAGTATTTCGAATTACTCTTGTTGCATAATCATATACTAATATTTGTTTTACTCTTTTCTGTTCTCCTTAAAGCATATCATCCAGCTACTCCAGCTCCACCTCCACAGTGTGAGTATCAGTTTGAGATAGTCATTTTACAATTTGTTTTCTAACATGACCCATTTCATTCGGTGTCTACGTTTCTCTTTTGCTAATGAATGCGGTGAAAGTATATTTGATGAGTATGAGATGTTTATGGATCCTGTTGGCCTTGAAAAACATCTGGGGTTATAAATGTCACAGGTGGTTCATCTTACCTAGAGATTTTTTCTGTTGGTTTTGTTTTGCGGGACGTTCTTACACTGTAACACCCATCAAGTTTGCTTCCAGATTGACATTACAAACTCTACCCACTGGGCGACTACACCATAGCCGTGTGAAGAAGGCCAGCCAGACACTGGAGGGTGCTTCATTCAAAACTCAGATGTCGACCACTGAAGCCCTGTGCAGATATGGTATGGGCATTTTCTTGATACAAGTGTAGCAAAGAAGACAAGAGCAACTTCCTGTGTCCTATGAGCGGCCGAGGACCATGGGCTTCGGTGTGCATAGGTTTAATTTGCCACCAGACAGGTACTATTTATGATGAACTCCATATCTAAGCAGCTGAAATATGTTCATTGATCTCTATTCCATGTCATGTTTTGATATAAATATAATTCTTTAAAACCACTTTTCTATTTCTCACAATGGTGTGGTGATGTGATCTTGAATCGAAAAAACATGAAGTGAGTAGACTTCAAGGTTTCCTGTCTCTCTACAATTGTCTTGTTCATTAACGACAACAGTCACATTTAGCAGCTACAAATGATTAAGTTATTATGACTATTTGTTGTGATCATCGAATACTGTATTGGATATTCAATAAATATAAATGTAGTTGTAACAACAAACAAACTTTTCATATAGTGTATTTAAAATTGCACTGGTATAATGATTAACAAACACCAACTGCGCAGCACTTCCTCATTGTTTGTTACCGTAGCTTACATTAATAGACCAATCCTGGATGGAGTCTAAAGAAAGTCAGCAATGAGGAGAAAAGCCTGATGGAACTGCAAACCAAATCACCATTTCTCTTCTCTGTTTGACTTTCAAGTGCATTGATATGATGGTTTTTCTACAGTTTTCAGGAGATTGCTTTAAAGCATTTAATGTTAATGCTATTAACAAATCTCCACCACTATGTTTGATTGTGTAATTGTTTTCTCCTTTGTTACATTTAGAGCTTTATAATGTGCATATTTAACATAAGTCATTTCTCATTGATGTTTTAGAGAATGTTTCAATAAGTTACACCTACTAAATCTCACCTGCACATAGAGGTGTGCTAATCATTTTACTAATGTCTTTTAGCTGGCTTGGGACTGACTCACAAACTCACTCACAAATGCCACCTACAGAAAAAGGAGAGTAGCAACACACCCACGAAAAAAACAAGTCATGACTGTAACCTTCACGCAACCAAATTTGGCTGATGTGTCAAACTACGGCCGCTGTACTTTCATTGCCTGCAATGCGGCACATACCCGTAATGGTGCTGAGTTGATTTACCTATTTTAGATCAAAGTCACGAATTTCTTAAGTTGATATTACCAACAACATTTGTTCAAGTTCAAGGGGGCCTCGTCCAGATGTAGCACGCAGTCAATCGCACAGTGTCCCTAATATGGAAATTGTAATCACTGACTGTCAAATGTTTAATGGTGGCTATTCAAATCCACCAATTTATGAAGTCAAAAATATCATATACGTATCATATATGTGAGGTATCTATAATTAGTGTGATTGTTTTATTCAATACAATATATAGTGAGTTAGACTATTTAACTATAAAAACACTGGGATTTAAAGAATGTATGCCAGACATACAAAAGTTCAGTGTGTTTGTTCTTAGCAGAAATATTGCACTCAATTTGACTAACATGACCTGATGGCCTCAAAGTGCTGAAAGGATCAACAAACCTCTAAATCTCTGCTGAAATATGTCAAATTTTTAACACTGAGTTTGAAGCAGCAATTGAAGCATGTCCATAAAGGCCTCCTTATACCAAACACTACCAGCAGCACAACCAAATATGACAGCATTCACAGTGCATATAGACTGACCTGCCAAAAACACAGAAGCCATGCAGATTTCTCTCCACGGTGGCATATTGGAAATGAAGCTTCTGTCTTCGGGAATTGTGTTCAATATAGATTCTGGCTGTGATGTCACTTTCGCATAACTTTGACCAGATGTGAGGTATGGTGCCGGTAATAGTCAAAGATACTGGCGCTGTTAAAGTGAACAACATTTCTCTACACTGGCATTGGGTGAAAGTGGCTTAGCCACAAAGCTTCTGTGAATATCTGCTGATTGAATAACACTGTATGAATTGTGTTATTTCGAAAACACTAACTCTGGATAGCGGGGACTCTGTGAGGTCTCAAGATCCTGCTGCTCTGGATGAGATCATCAGTTTAGCCCGACTGTAGTAACATCTTCAGTGTCTTCACTTATCTTGTTCTATATTCTATTTCTATACATCAGTTTTTGGATTTATGATAATGGTTGGTAAGCAAAAGTGACTCTCTATAGGAGGAGAGGAAGACTTTTTGGCGCTTCCCAACCAATCATATTTTTAATACTGAAAAATATAATAACCATTATTTTAATATATTTTATCTGTTATTTAATACTTCAGATATTAAATGATAATAAGTAGCGATTCTTAACTTAACAAACTTTAGCATAGTATATTTTAGAGTGCACTGTGGTATAATGATGTAACAAACACCAACTGGCAACACTTCCTCATTGCATTGTAAAGCATTAGCGAACGATCTCCTGGATGGAGTCATAAAAAAGTAGCTGATGAGGAAAAGGCCTGGTGGACTACGAGCAAATCACCATTTACTCTTTACTCATTTTGAAGGATGTTCCTGTTGTATTAGGGTTTTCTGCAGTTTTAGAATTTGCTTTAAAGCTTGTTTAATCAGCCTTCATGCTATTAGCCGTCTCCACCCTGTTTGATTTAACAATGCCTCACTTTTGTTACATTTAATAGCTTTATAATATTGCATGTTATAGATCATTTTCTCATTAATGTTTAAAGAATGTTTCAATAAAGTTACACCTACTAAATCTCACCTGCACATAAAGGTGTTGCTGATCATTTTACTAATGTCTTTTAGCTGGCTTGGGACTGACTCACAAACTCACCCCCAAAGCCACCTACAGAAAAGGAGAGTAACAGCAGCAACAGTGACCCACTGATGCTGTTGATGTTAAGGGTGATATTTCTTCGTCTGTCAGTTTCTGAGGTAGTACATTGTTCAAGTGTTAAAATATAAAACACACCCATGAAAAAACAAGTCAGCAGCTGTAACCTTCACTGTCTGAAGGTGGCACCGGTGTCAAACTGCAGCACTTCATACTTTCATTATACTGCAAATGCTATCCTGTGTCAACTGCTGAGTTAAGTTACTGTTTAGATCAATTTCTTAAGTTAATGTACCAACAACATTTGTCCAAGTTCAGGGGCTCGTCCAGATGTCCATAGCACGCAATCCAATCCTTTGATGTCCCTAATATAAATGTAATCTGCAACTGTCAAATATTTAATGGTGTCAAATCCACACCAATTTGTAAGTCAAAAGAAACCATCATGTCACAATGTCCTTATATGTAGGAATATTTGTATTCATGTGGTCATTTTTAAGCTGGTAAGTCTAATATATAGTAGTTGAACTATGACTAACATAAAAAGCCACAGGATTTAAAGAATGTATGCCAGACATAAAGTTCAGTGTTTGTTGCTTAGCAGAAATGTTGCAGTTTGACTAACATGACCTGATGGCCTCAAAGTGTGAAAAGATCACCAAACCTCTCAATCTCTGCTGAAATATATCAGAATTTTAAACACTGAGTTTGAAACCAACAATCTAAACATGTCTTAAAGCCTCATATACCATACTACTGCTTAAAGCACAACCAAATATGACCCACAGCACATTCTGATGCAGCAGTAACAGACGGCCAACAGAAAACGCAGAAATTAACAATGAAAACAGATGTGCACAGATGCGAGGATAAGATAACTACAGTTTCTGCTCATGGTGGCATGATGATGGAAATGAGCTTCCTGTCACCAGGTATCTTCAGTATAGATTCTTAACAATGATATCACTACTGCGCGACATTTAGCCACAAGCCAGATGCAAAGGTATAAGGTGTGGCCAACAAGAAGCAAGACACTGTGCTGACAAAAGTAGACAACATTTCTCTACGCATTCGATACAAAGTAAGACATACAACTTCTGTGTGAATATCTGCTAAATTGGACAACACTGTATGGTGTGTGGCTGAAAACACCCTAACTCCTGGATATGGCAGGGCTCTGTGGTCTCAAGATCCTGCTGCTCTGGATCGAGATCATCAGTTTAGCCAACTGTCAGTAACCATCTTCAGTGTCTTCACTTGTCACTTGTTCTATGTTCTATTTCTATGTATAGTTTTTCGGATTGTAGCGAATGGTTGGTAAGCAAGTGACTCTCTATAGGAGGAGAGGAGAAGACTTTTTTGTGCTTCTGACAATCTGTATTTTTAAATACTGAAAATGTAATAACATTATTTTAGGTCTATATAATTTTTAGTTAAATATTCCTTTGCTTGAGATCCTAACAATTTAATTACTTTTATCTGAAACGAAACCACTTCTCCACAATAAGTTTGTAAAACAAAAGGAGTAAGACACCATTTTCACAATTTAAAAAAAACCTTTCACAAAACTTTAAACTGACAAATTGAGATCCATTTTGTAAATTAGAAATAATATATTCAGGATTTTTTTTAAAAATACATTGTAATAATTTTTTTTTGTTGTTGTTGCATGAGATGTTTAATATAATAGCTCCAGTCTGCATTAAAATCACTAACATTATTAAAATCACTAACATCAGTCAATGACTTACTCTAAACTATTTTTGTGTAAATGTTATTTAAAACACAAGTAAAAATCATCTTTTGTGTCAGAACCAAGCTTTATGCTGACAATAAAATCAGAAGGTAGTTAGTTAGAACTATGATACAGTGCATTAAAAAGTGAAATAATCGGTCTGTAAACATTCATCCATCACCTATACCGCTTATCCGTTAAGGGTCGCCGGGTGGGGTGGGGATTTCCCTTTCTATGAAGTCATGCTAAGTGTTTGTGAACTTAAAAGAATAAAGCACAAACATTTGATTTGACATGAATGAAGAGAAGATTGTAGAGATGTAGCAATTTCTTTGTACCAAAAAGAACAGTATTCATAGAGAGTGCTGTCTTAATCCAGAAAACACAAAATGCCTCATGTAGCATGCTTAATGTTAAGTATTTTCTCATTCAGTCAGATAATTTGTTAATATGTAGGATTATGCTTGTACTGTGGCAGGGACAGCATTATAAAGTTTGTCTGTTCCATGTGTGCTAAAGTTAACGTTCATATTTTCCCTTGATTCAAATTTAGGTAAGATGATGGGTTTTTAAAGGTGACATAGAATGTGTTGAATGTCTATATTTCTTTTAGAAAAGCTTAATTCTCCACTACTATGTTTGATTTAACCAGTATTTTTCTCACTTTGTTA
>BRZM01004959.1:0-11251 GCA_033238685.1 Lates japonicus
TGTGCGTAAGAAAGGGACATTTTTGTTTGTGAATTTAGCTATTTTCTTATTCAGACATGTAATAAACAAGTTCACACATTTCTTTTTTTTTTTTTAAACAACTGAGCATGGCAAAGCAAAACAAACAAAATTATATCAACAAGTGACACTAACACATTTTTAAGTGTCGTCCATTTTTGCCACAACCAAATAACAAATGTCTGTCTGGACAGTTCTCACGCGTCCACACACCTAGTCCCAGCTAGTGCAGTGAACCTATGAGAGTACATCTCTGACACATTAAACAATACTAACAAACTAAGAGACATAGCCTGTCCCACAATATACCGAGACCGTATAATATTATCATGCCGTGACAGTTCTCAGGATGAGTGCTAAAACTTTAAAGTAAAAATCTCGACAGTAACACTGGTATGATGGATAATACAGCCACATCAAGACACTGTAGTATAATATTTTAGAAATATCCATATCAT
The DNA here is from genome assembly GCA_033238685.1 of Lates japonicus. Taxonomy (NCBI): domain Eukaryota; kingdom Metazoa; phylum Chordata; class Actinopteri; family Centropomidae; genus Lates; species Lates japonicus. The sequence continues at coordinate 477 of BRZM01004959.1, forward strand.
CTGTGTAGTTACTCTACAGGGTTTTATAAGTTATTGTGTAGTTAGGTTGATCTATAGTTGTTCTGCTGGGAGTTTATTATACTCTAAAGCTCCTCCACTTTGCTTCAAAATGGAGGAATTCAAACAGTTTCTGAAGTCCCCATCAATCACACTGCAGGATGTCCCTTGTACAGCTCACAAATGTGTCCTGAAGTCCAAACTCTTTTTGCGTTGTACAAGCACCACACTGTATCCAGACTGGGTCCTCTGTGGCTGCAGAACAGTATGAGAATCCTCTGGTTTTCCACTGGGACACTGAGCAGGTGCAGCCCTGTTTGTGCAGCAGAGATTAAAAGGAGAATACCGGCGTCCTCTACAGCTACAGCACCTTTTGTCATCCTCTACAGTCCGCTGGCAACGTCATTGTGCAATTAAGTTTCTTTTTTCATCTCTGTAACAGACTTTATGGTGATAAACCTGGTTTGAAATTAGCTCTTGTTTAAGAAAATAAAGGCAGAAATAAGAGGTGCATTTGTAAGGCTGTAAGAACTGTAGTCATGGTGTGACGTGAAGTTATTTTTTTTGACAGCTAGAGGGCAGTAAAGATATCAACTTAATTTAACACAGCCCTGAGATTTTATCAACTTTAGCCGTTATAGCCAATATGTTCACAATTTATTGCCTACTTCATATCTATCAGACATGTACCAACATTAATATCACTTTAGATGTGTTTCTGGCTTCTTGAGCAATATTCACCCAACTGCCCTAACTAGCTAATAGCTAATTTAGCTAGTAGCTACTTAGCAAGTACTGGACTTTCTTAACTTAGCTACTAGCTGCTGACTTCAAACTTCTGCTGTTTCATGCTAGCCAGGTAGCGTACCAACAGCAACAGCTTGTCTGAACTTCTTTGTTAGCAGCTAGTTAGCTAGGGGCTGGTTAAGACTTTCTCTACCAGCTGCTAGCTGACTGCAAACGCCTCATAATGTCCAAACAGTGTAACAGCAGCTTTTCTGAACTGGTTTGCTGGACATGTAGGATCTATGGTTGGTCTCCATGAAGGCCAGAAAACCAAAACAATAAGTTAAAAGCTGTGTACAGCTGAAGTTTTCTCAAATTACTCAATATGTAATATATAATATACCGCACAAAATGAATGGCAGCCAAGATAGAAAACGCTGACTGTGGCACAAATCTTAAACACAAAATAACCGGTATTGACCTTTTAAAATCATATGCTGTACCTTTCTGCCAGGTGCTATTATACGGCCATAATAAGCATACCTAAACTAAACAACCTGCTCCAGACATTATGAACATCACGAAGTGCCAGAAGTACAGTACAGCCACTATGCAGTGTCAAAAAAGTCACTCTTCAGCAGAGGCAGTCCAGAAGTAAAAGCTTGGAGTATCAAGATCAGGAGCAAAGGTTCACTGTCAGATTGAAGCTTCAGTGTAAGGACACTGAGAAACTGTGTACTACATGGTTCAGGTTTGTAGCAGGTAGGTAGAGAATCCAGACAGTGGCTGAGAATTCCACATGGGGGAAGAATAGGTCACTCTGCCGGCCGCTGAAGATGTTACCGAGGGTGGGGCTGCACGTTTCGTTTAATAAAAATACTGAAAAAGGAAAAATCTTGATAATCAGGTGGAAACCATAGAGGATAAAAAACTGAAAGGGTCCAGCACGCTGTCCAGACGTTTATTTGTAATATAGTCTACTATATTATACTTCCAGGATGAAGCAATAGGTATTTCATATTGCTTTCTAAATGCTGAATTCCAGTGCTGTGGTGGACTTTCAAATGATAAAACCTGCCAAATCTGATGGGTTGGCACCACATTCTTGGACAAATAGGTAAGAATTCCAGAAGAAAGTAAGCAAAAACAGTTTTTTGTGCAACTCTAAAGTAGCAGGATTCCCCTCCAGTGACCTGTAGATTTGTGGATGAGATGTGGCTGAAGGTGGGTGGGGGATTCGAGGGGGTGACTCAGTGGGACTCCCCGTTGACAGAGCTCCCCTCTCCTCGGGGTGAGGAGGAGCGGGAGAGCCCCTTCTCTGTGTTTTCTGAGCTGGAGCCGTTCTGGCTGTGGTGGTCGACCACCGACGATCGGCGCTGGAGGACGTGGCCGAGGTGGACGAGGGCTTGGCCTTCTCCTTAAAGTCCGTTATGATGACCGTCAGGTCCCCAACCGTCACCTCCAGGTGCTGGGCGCTGCTGCGGTCGATATTTTTTAACCTCGGCCTGATGGATGGAGAGAGAAGATTGGAGAAAACGACAAAAACAACATCTATAGTTTCCAGTGTTTATTCATGAATCCCTGTGATATCTAATTCCTGTTGATGTCCCCCCCCAACCTGGTGTCACTTTGTTTACCTCATCTTCTTGTGACTGTTCTTCTTGAGCGCCGGCTCCCTGTCGCTCTTCTCCCTCTCTACCCTCTCCTTCTTTTCCTTTTTGGGCTGCGAGGGTAACACGAACTGCTGCGTTACCTGCTGCTGCGAGACGAGCTGGGAGACGGGACGAGGCTTCCTGATCCAGGAGGAAGAGGAAGGGGGAGAAACAGAGGGGAGAGAGACATAAAGAGGGGGAGAGAGAGCGGGGAGGGACAGAGTGTGGCAGATTAATGAGAGGGAAAATCACAGTGAACACATGGCTTCATGCTAGCGTACCACCATAATCAAGAGCCAATAATCACTGCCAGTGCTGGTTAGGATGGTGCTGCTGAAGTGTTCGTAACACTGGCAGCAAGTGGCAACACACTCACACTCTCTCTCTCTCACACACACACACATATACTGTGCATTGAGAATAAAACCCAAGATTCAGCCATCTGTGAGATGTGTAGAATACCTGCACAGGCTTGTTTTTAGCACTCACAGGGACATGCATTGACAAGATGAGATCTGTTTTGCTGAAAACAAAGATGTGACAGGAATTGTAAGTGTGCAAAATACAGATTTCAGAATGCACAACAAGTATGCAAGTGTGTTTTTTTTCTACTCAGGTGCTTTTCCAAAACTGAGAGTGGTATAATGCTGTAATGAAAAGGAGAATAGTGAGGTCGGCCCTGACCTAAAGCACAATAAGTCATGTAATATGAGTGTAATTACACTGTACATATAAGGAGCAGTCTGCAGCCTTGGACTGTTTCAGGACTTGGTTTGTGAATGCAGTTCTTGCCTTATTAGTGAGGACGATGCACCTTTGTAAACTGGTTCCATAAAATGCCAAACACAGATCTGATATCAAATAATAATACAGTGGAACATGTTTAACTAAATGTTCCTCCTCACAGTCACATTTCCATCCTCCATGAGTGTCTGCTGTCTCAGAAATGATGCATTATGCAACTGGTCTGGCAGCAGTTTGCATGCATTAAGACTGTGATCGTAGTTCTGTGCTGGAGTGTGTGTGTGTGTGTGGGTGTTTGGGGGCTGGCAGGAGCCTTAGCCGAAAGGCGAGAGTGTTGAAAAAGGCCATCTGTTGAGAGAGTCTACACATCTAGGGCCTAATTTTGCACGCACACATACACAAACAAATAGACGCAGCTACGTGTTTGAAGGCACCTATGCACATCAGTGTGCAGATACTGCACCAAAACCCAAATGAGCATACGAATCAAAAATGGGTGCACATGAAAAACGTATGCAATCAACGGGAGGAGCGTGTACACCGAGGCTGCACACATGAACGCCTGCAAACACACAGCAGATGAAGCATGAGGGCATGATGGGAACAGCAGAGGAGCACAGTGTGTCAGTTTTCTGAGGCCTGTTGAGCAGTTGTACTTGTAATCAGAGCTGTTAAAACCAATTTCATATTTCATGAGGCAGTTTTACAAGCATCAACAAGAATCACCTTACCTCATGACGCGAGATTTAACCTGCGTCATAGAAAATATAAAATATCCACCTTAGAATTTACAATTTCTTTTGCCTTTAACTGGTAAAGTCCTGCTGGTAACACTGTACAACTGTGTCACTCGAGTGTACTAACCTGTGTGTGAACCCTTTGAAAAGCAATGCAATTACAAAACACTGGCTTCCAGGTGCTTTGTGAAAAATGTCCTTTTGCACTTTCCTAATGTAATTATAAGGGTGTAACACAGCACAAGTACAGAGTGTACAAATGCACTGGACTAAACAGAATCCATCCACAGAATTAGTCTGAGCAGCTGGCCAAGTGTTGCAGAGCTATGTGCCACATTTTTGCCAAACAGGAGCCTCGGTGGCCTATTTAGTTTAATTTAGAGGCTTCTATCTAATTTTCTATGAGGAAATACTGCGTATAAGAGCCGAGACTGCTGGTCTGCTGTCTTGTTCTAAGGGCAGAGCTGTTGTTTAACAGTTCTGGGATGACCTAAATTAGGGCCCAGCTTCAAAGAGTCTCTCCCAGAGTCAGTTTTTTTTCCCAAGTTATCACTGCCTTCACGGAACATGCAGCAATGCTAGCAAGACTAGAGTGAAATGCAAATGGGTCTCTTGGCCTACATAACTGTCTGATAGGGAGGAGATGTAGAGATCCTCTAATATGTCTGTCTTGTCAGCACGATTGCCGCAGAACTGCTGACACCTTTTTTAAAATAAAGGCAGAGGGCCTCTCAAAGTCCTCTGTTCCCAGCTCAAGCAATTTGCAGCTCTCCTTGACATCCTTTTACCCCCCTCCACCCCCCAAATACTCCTCCTCCTCCTGCAGCAACAAAGCAGTGTCTGGTGTTCTGAATTTACTGGAGCTCACACACAAAGCGGCGACTGTCACAACAGAATCGACCGTCCTGCCCTCAGGACAAATGTTAGCAGCTTCCAAAAATAAAAACAGGACTACAGACTGCCTCATTCATAACCCCTCCTCCTTTTTTTGGTCGGCGTTTGATTGATGAATCCAGTTTCAAGATGTGGTTTCTGTGTGATTTACTGTAATGTAATGAGCAGATGAATTACTGCTGTCTCATTAATGCGGCAAATGAGTGCTGTATGTTTCACTTAATGTGGGATCATGGGGGGAAAAATAGTCAGCCAAGCCTAATAACAGTCTTTTCTATTTAAAACTAAAAGACTGGCTGTGCCTGAGAGCGATGAGGGACAACTATAAACATATTTTGTTCACCCTATCCTCCTCGTGTATTACAATGAAGTAGATTCTGACTAATAGAGCCGGCTCAATAACCTGGAGGTGAAAGAGGAGACAACCTGGTATTACAGTGAAGCAGGTCTGAACAGAGCTGCTACTGGTAACCCAATCAAATGGTTATTATCTTAGCACTTAGGCCTCAGAAGCTGAGTGTGTGTGTGTGTGTGTGTGTGTGTGTGTGTGTGTGTCTATTGATTCCAACAGGAATTTCTGTGCCTAATGTAACAGCCTATTCTTTCTGACATTAATACTGAGTGTTGGAACTGTTGTTCTGATCAATATTTGCTCCACTCGCACCGTCTGTTCAACAGCAGCTAATGGAGTCCCACACTGGGAAATTAGGATGTTACGAGGAGGCCTTAAACACAACAAACTGTATTTCCTTGAAAAGGGAAAGAACAAAGGCAACAGTAGATATTAGTCTTTGTTTCCCTGATCACCCTCCTTTCACTGGTTGGTTTTCAGTGCAAAAGACAAAATAACCATAATTCTAATTCCCAACCTCTCCAGTTTTTGCTTTAAACCTCAAGCTGAAGACGAACCCTCGCCGGAAAGGCTGTGGAAGTACAAATGCTGCCGCTGATCCCTCGCCGCTTCACTTGACAGGGAAACTCTGGCTGACCCCTTTCTAAATACACACACACACACACACACGTCATCCATCGCTATCTCTCTCCCTCAACCCTTTCGCACTCCTCTCCCTCCTTCTGATGCACCCGCTGACCTCGCACTCTTTGCCCTCTGGCCCGTGCTCGAAAGGAGGGGAGTAAACAAAGCAACCGATGGAGCGACACCACCAGAAAAGAACTCCTCCCAGTGTCGATCTGGTTCACAGTTGGAAAGTAAATGTTTGTGCGTGACAGATTCAGTGGGCGGTCAAATTATGAGACTGTTATGTTCTGTGCTACGGTGGACAAACAGGTTGACACAACTGCTTGATGTGACTCAGCAATTAAAATAGATAGTGTTGTGGGGCGTACGGGCCATTACCAAAATACACCTACCAACTGTTTTATTACATTTTTGTGTCGACAAACCTCAATAAAACTGAACACAGGAGCCAGAATAAATGGCTACGCTTTTATTTTGAAATATTTTTAAAGCTCAGAAAGCCGTCTCCAGCTCAGACCCTTTATCACAGACACTCGTGTGTTAGATCCAAAAAGACAGCAGCACGGTGTTCTGCAGATGTTTGGCCTGCTTGCTAACATTTGTCGAGTACATTGTGTGATGAGCAAACAGCCCACGGGACAGCTGATGGACTGCATAAGCACTGGAGAGTGTGTGTGTGCTGCTGTAAACAAAGCTCATCTCATTGCTCTGTGATGATTGTAAGATCATTGTGAAATAGCTTATGTTATGCCCTGTTGAACACACTCAATTCAGGTGTAGGTAAGCGAGTGTGTGTGTGTCAGGTTTTCTATCAGCAGGTTGTAGGCTGCTCCTGGGAGCTCCTCCAACCCGATGATTAATGTCTCTCCCTGCCTGTACATGCTACCACTGTGTGTGTGTGTGTGTGTGTGTGTGTGTGTGTGGAAAAGAGAGAGACAGAGGGCTCTCCACGTCCTGTGGTTTATGACACCTTCTACAGCCCCGATAGCTACACTCACACACTCACCACATTCCCCTCTCTCACACGCAAAACACCCGCCTGCACACAAATACACACACACAGAGCAGCGTGTCATGCATCAGTGTCACTGTAGTAATTATGGGCTTATCATGTAGGCATAATCTTGAACCACTGTGACGTGAAAACAGCCAGCTTCATTGTCCCCGGTGCACGCTCGGTGTTTGTATGCCGCGCGAGCGCTAACACCAGTAACCCACGCGGCTGAGACTGTGACTTATTAGAGGACGTAATAAAACATTGATTGGTTTGTTTTACATGCATCACACCTGTTTACAGATGCAATTTGTGTACAAGTCACTTTACTTCCTGTTTTTTAAAGTGGTTGCAATAATAATAATCAGAGTTTCTCTCAACTGCAAATTCAATCCAGCTCATAACATTTCTTAGTATCTGCTGTTGCCTGTTCTAATGATCTCATGTTCACTCATGACCCGAGCACTAAGACCTGCTGCAAAGCCAGACCGGCTGAAAATACCTGACTGTGTTTCATGACACTTTTTCAGAGGAGATGTGAGTCAACGTCAAGCACCAACGCTGCTGCACAGCAATGAAAACAAACCCGGCAATTTCGTTATTAGAGCTTCAAAGCGAATGAAAACACACTGACTCTGAGGTGAGAGTCATGTGTAGTAGCACATTCTGTGTAATCAGAGTGGGAAATTAATAGTAGCATTAACACACAGCAGCCAAATAGGAGGTACACTTTGGTAGCGTCTGGTAAATTAGCTATCACCCACACACCTTAGCAGCTAAAAAAAGTCATCTGTAAAAGGCTGTAAAACGAAGCTAATAATAGAGATACAAGGACAGAGTAACTGATTTTACTGCCTCTTCATTCAGTATTCATGTCTTTGTAAGTATAAATGTGTGGAATAATATGGAAATACAGCTTATTCACACTTTACACTATGAATTCCAATGATACATTTTCCTCCAGGCAGCGTTTAATGTATGCACACACAGCGTTATATTGTACATTACTGTTCCATGGTGGTTGCACTTACTTTCACCAATGCAGCTATTTTGAGAGAGTATTTTTTTTAAAAGAGAGAAACAATCCAGTCCATTTGAACCCCAAAATGTGTCCGAATCAGCTGCGTGCACATGATCAGACAGCTCCAGCAGGCTGATCATTATCTCATATTTCTAATGCTGAAACCAGTCGTTTGGCTGCTTCATGCAAAAGCTTTGAAACAGCAACAGTTTTATTGTCAATATCTGCATCAGAACTTTGTGATTTTTTCCACTGTGCTCCTTTTTTGACTTGTGCTGGGATTTTATTTCACTTATCTTGTGATTGATCGCTGTTTCCTTTTAATAAGCAGAGCTGAAATGATTCAAAGATGAACAGAAAATGACTGTGCAGCTATTTTTGAATAATCTCTTCATCATTTCAAGCAAAAAAGCCCAAAATTTGCTGCCTCCAAGCTCTAAAAGCTCAAGATTTACTGTTTTTTTTTTCTGTTTTTAAATCATTCTAAACTCAATATCTTTGGCAATTTTAACTGTTTGTAAGACAAAATGAGACTAAATGCTCAGTCTAAAAAAAATAATCTTAATCCATGATAAAAGTGACTTCAGTTGGAGCACTACTTAGAGGTAATATGTACATGCCTTCATGCACACGTTCTCAGGTTTAAGTTTCTTATTTATCAGTCAATAATTGCAATAAACAAACATGGTGGATTCCTGCACCAGATAATTCACACTCTCATACTGACAGCTGCATTTCTTTACAGCGAGTCAACTAACTGCAACTGAGCCAAATCCACAGTTACAGTCCAATTTTGAGTGCGTGCACTGCTCATGAACTGTGAGGGCGAGCTCGTGCGGAGGATGATAAAACAACATCTAAACAGCCGAACGCTGACAGGTTCCCAGCCAGCCAGAGAGGCTTGTGCTTGTTTAGGTGGAGCTGATGAAACCTGCACATCAGTCAACCTGTCACCGAGAGACGCCCTAGGTTAAGTTCAACTCCTGGAGAGAGAGGGAGGGAGGGAGGGAGATTGCTGATGGAAAGAAGAGATAAAGGTGGGGAGAGAGCGAACGCCAACAAGAGAGAGAACTAATAGGAACATGATCAAACTCACTGTCCTGACCTGTAGGAATATAATGCTGCCAAACAAGCTCTTGAATGCAGAGCATGCACACACTGAGAGTTTCCCTGGTGGGCCTGACTCGTCAGAGCTCAGCCCGGTGAACAGATGCAGATAGTGGAGGCGACACACCAGAGAAGGTCACACACACACGCTGCTCTATTACACCCAGCTGCTTAACAGCTTAACAGCTGTCTGTCAACACCACTTCACGACATTTTCGGCTTTTACTCCAAACACCAGACAGGTGAATGAACTCTCTTTATATTCTAAACATTAGGATGACGCCCTAATCCAGGACAAATCTAACCCGGTGCACTGGGAGGCCATCTGCGTCTCGCTCCACGACGCTCCGCTCAGGGGGTTTTTCAGCTGATGTAGGACTCAAACCTGTGACCTTGCACTGATCAAACAGCCTCTTTCTTCTTTTTTTTTTAAGTACCACACCACTGTAGCGTGACTTTCATCTATCACACTGCTTTTCAAAGGCTGGGACTGAGGCCAAAGAGTCACAGGAAGATAAAATGGCCACTTTTTCTCGGCAAAGTCTTAAGGTAATGAGGTCGTGTTGTGATCCCAAAGCTCCTCTAAGACAGCTTTAATTAAATACTCTGAGCGAGCACCTTCCCGTAGAGGAGCAACATATTTTTCCATATTAAAGCGCACAAATGACTATCAGATGTGGAGGGAATATTTAAACCCTCGTTTCTGTTTTGCTCTGCTCGTGTTTCTTGAAATCTGACTTTGTAGCTGCACAAGTTTTCCAAGCCGCTCAGTAGAATTAGCAGAACTTCAGACAGTTCCCCTCTTTTGTCAATCTGTCTCTCTTCCATCTCACTCCACCACCACTCGCCGATAAGCGAGTCCAATCCTGCTGATGTATCCCTGTCTTCAGTCAAACTCCCAGGCCTCGACGGCATGCTCTCAATCAGCCCCCGGAGGGGAGGGGCGAGGGGAGCTGCAGTAGATCATCTCTCCACATCAGAGGGATCCAGGCAGCGAGATCTGCTAAAGCTCACCTTCATAAAACATTTATCTTCATCTCCTGACGGCTATCTACACGCAAACTCTCCTTCTGCTAAAATATTTCTCTACCTTGTACTAAAGTCTTCCCCATCACCTCAAGCACTCGCTGAAAAGACACAGGTCCATTCAGGAAAAGTGTGTCAAGTCAGTGCTCTTGACCTATGAGAGGTTGTCAAACCTGTGTGACCTTCAGGCTCCCTCCGACCACCCGACGCTCCACGCCTGCCTGTGCCGATTCATTACTTCACAGTAATAGCTCGGTCATGCTTGTTTAGTAACCGGCGAAGGGAATTTGCCGTGTCCTACATTTATATTCCGCATGTTGTTTGCCCTTTTCTGCACCTCCAGCTCGCTCGCAGGGGAACCCGCTTGTGCTGTCGTGTTCGGTTGTTAGCAGCTGCGACCACCTGTGTGGCCATTTTGCGTTTGAGCAGTTTACGTGCGGCCTCCGTGTGAGAGCATGACAATACCACTACTACAACACTTCTGCAGCACTGCAGCTGGGAAGACAAGGGGGAGGCAGGCGGGAGAGGGAGGGGTGGGTTATTAACATTAAATAAGACCTTTCTCATGGACGTTTTTCTAAATTTGTCTCTGGGTGTCAGGGGGTGTAGCGAGGAATTCTGGGCCCTCGCGTCCGTGCCACCTTCCCCGGGAAAAAAAATGAATAAAAGCCCATATGTGGAGGACAAAGGGCGTCAGAGCTGTTGGTGAAGATTCAGGCAGGTTCTTGGCAAAGCTTCAGGCTGCTTGTTTGTTACGGAGGCTCACCAGAGTCGCTGAAGTGTCCTCAACAATCAACGCTCAATTGCAACGAGCTGGACCCTATGACAACAGCATGTCTGCTGCTCAATCTCTTTGTTTGTGTGAGCAGCAACTGTGCTTGAGAGTGTGTGTGTGTGT
>BRZM01004964.1:13693-26764 GCA_033238685.1 Lates japonicus
TCAAGTCATTACATCTGTTCAGGTAGCAGGCAAGAGCCTGAATGAGATGAGCGGTCAGGTTGCACCAGTCCAACCCGGCCCGCTTCCAGGACCGGGATTAGCTGGTACACCCATAAAGAGCCGGAGCAGCGCGATCCAGTGTGGCATTCGTTCAAGGTCCCGGAAGCTCACCACAGAGTCACATGGTCGGGTCTGCATCTCGAGCCAGAGAGCCCCTGGCTGTCGACGCGTCGAAGCGCCCGGTGCGCATCTTGTGGGTCAGCAGAACAGGTTAGTGAGCCTGCCGATGCCGCATCTGCCAGGCTTTTCGGCCTCAGCATCACCCGTCTGAACAGGCCGAGAACAGACACGCTTTTTTTTTTTTGTTTTTCAGATACCAGCAGGCCTGTTTTTCAGACGGCAGAGAATCCAATGGTACTCAAGGCAAACATGAGTGCCGGGGTATGTGACAGGACTGCACCCCCGCAGAGACACTACGGGCTCAGCTTCCTGGAACCAGACCCCCGGAGACAAAGCCCGCCAAATCAGTTAATCTGCGGGAACAACTCAGTCCTGAGAGTCAGCAGCCAGTGAATGCATCACACTTTTTCGACCGATATACACAAGCATCCGTCCCACCAGCCGAAAGCAACAGGTTCATCATATTAAAAATATTTTGATAAAAGTCACATTGCCCCCAAAGCACAGGCATAGTGTCAGCATGATTAAAATGACTACAATGCATCCGAACATCAGCCTGTAGTTACACAATATCTAGTCTGGAACAGAACCCTTTAGTCAACTTCCATATAATAACAGAAAATGACGGCCACATGAGAAGATCACCTGAAGGCTAAAACAGATTAATAGATTTAATTTGAGGGTCTTTATTTACAACAACACATCATGTATTCTATATCGACTATATGTAGATTTTCGTGTTAATACCATTGTTAGCTATGCGATTGGTTTTGTGTGTGGAAAAGGAAACACCCTGGAGAAAATTCGTTGTTTGAGGTCCATTCCACAGGTGACTGTTTCAAAAAGGAGTCCACAGGTCGGCAGCTATCATGACCCATATGTCAATAATAGTATATGGTGTAGTGTGCCTGCTGCTGGTTTGCCACAGGTCGCGGCAGAATGACCCATGAAGGCGCAGTGGGGCCAGCAATGTAAGTCTCAAATCTGATCCTGAGGACAAATACCAAACCAGTGGAATTCTTAATGGAAAATTAACAAAGGATATATATATATATAACAAGAATTTCATTAGTGACAATTGTTGCATCACCATCAAATTTTGTCAAACCTGATGCACCATCTGGCAGATTTTACATGGTAGCACAGACGTTATCTCACTAGACAGTCCAGACGCCGAGATGTTGTTCACTGGAAAGGTTTCCACATTTTATAGGGAGTCATCATTACTATTATTCTGAAATATCTCATGATTACTGCGCGGAACACACATGATGAGGCAGAGAAGACTAAAGCCTCAGGATTAAGTAAGGCTCACAGGCGGAAGAAAATTGAACTTTGCGGCTTTCCGCTATCATATAATAATGCATGGACCATTGTTAATATATATTAACAGCAACAATACAGATTTGAGTGTTATTACAAAGAAATGGATTATCTCCATGTCTGACCTCCGTAAGAAACTGATTAAGAATCCATCATGCATCCAAAGGAGAAAGGGATACAAAAGTGTCAGCAGATACTGCCTTTGCCTGCATGGTGGCATTGCCCTGTGCGGTTGCAACTGTCTGTAGCACTGCCAGAACCCTACCAGTGAGACCGTCAGAATTTACATGCCCTGCAGAGGCATCAGCCACCAGCCCAGCCTCAGGCTGTTCCAGGGCTCTGAGAAACTGCGGGTCCGGATTGAACCACTCAGAATCAAAGATTGGGTCATGGATGAGACTGTCACCGCCAGGTTTGGTTTAGTGTTCGCGTCGACAGTGACTTGACGTGGTTTACATTTTTCCCCAGCAATGCTCCACTGACCTACTTCCTTTTAACCTCGATGACTTTAATTGACTAGAGGGAGGGGCAGGGAGGAGAGAGGTGTCTGTGTGTTCAGGAGGGCAGCGAGTGCAGGAAAGGGGAGGGGAGGAGGCTGCCTAAGAGAAATAAGGAGCAAAACTAAGAGAAAGGGATTGAGAGCTTGAGCATTTCCTGCCACTGCTGTGTTCAGCCAAATTAATTTGATTCTGTTATGTAACTGTAATCATCATCCCTCTAATCACATCAGCGAAGCCAGTGAGACACCCAAAATAGAGGGATTGTGGGCTGGACAGGGGGCGGGGCAAAGTGAAGGGTCTGGTTGCTGAGGGCCAAAGAAAAGTAAATTGAGCAAGCATCTGAAAAAGACAGATGTCTCAAATGAAAGGTGCATTAAACTTGATGACACAAAACCAAAAAAGGATGCACTTCTCCAGAAACAAATTAAATGTATTTACATTTCTTTTTTCTTTTAAATACCTTGTTGGGGCCACATTCCAGAGGAAAAAATATGCACATAAAATTGATCTTTCTCTCTTGCTCTCTCAACCTTATTAGCAGGCCTTTACTTAATCCTGAGGAAAGGCTTCCAGTCTTTATGCTAAGATAAGCTAACTGCCTCATGGCATCATAAATATGTTCCCACTTTGCCCAGTAATCATGAGATATATTCTCACAGGGTAATAACATTAATGATGGGCACCCTACTTTAAATGTCCCGGGAAGCCTTTCCAGTGAGCAAGCATACCAAGCACAGTATCTCTGGACCAGGCTCATCTAAGTGGAATGCCAACGTCATTAATATTTCCTACTATGACATGTAAAAATGTCTGCTAAGATAAAGGTATACCTCAGATTTTGACAAAATTTGATGGTGAATTGATGCAACTTAATTGTCACTAATAGAAATGTTAAGGACTACTTGTATTATATATATATATATCCTTTGTTAAAAATTTTACATTAAGAATTCCACAGTTTGGTATTTGTCCTCGGATCAGATTTTAGGACACATAATGCAACAAGCCCCCCACTGCAACAACCATGTAGGTCGTTTGTCCCTACCCTTGCATACGACCCATAGCAGCAAACCAGCAGCAGGCACACTACACCATTATCACCTAATAATAAAACATAACTATGGGTCATGATAAGCTGCTACACAGACGACCTGTGGACTCCTTTTTTATATGAGAGCAGTCTTCCTAATGAATGGACCTCAAACAACAATTTTTCTCAGGGGTGTTTCCTTTTTCTACACACAAAAACCGTCACAATAACAATGGTATTAACACAAAAAAAATCTACATATAGTCGATACTAGAACCATGTGTGTCGATGTTGTTCATGAAATGAAGACTACCTCAAATTGAAATCTGTATTAAATATATTTCCAGCCTTCTTCAGGGTAGATCTTTTCATTAGCATCTGTCTTTTGGCCAGATACAGTGCGTGACAATCATTTCTGCAGTGAATAACCTGCAGGAGAGATTCCCAGGCCTAAAAAGTTCATGTATATTCCTGGAACACTGAAATGAAAAACACATTTCACCAACCAACAACTACAAAGTACAGATATTCGAATGCACGATGTGTTTAAATCATTTTCAGCGTCATGCTGAAGACATTACATTATACTGCCATAGTGGAAAAATCGACAGGTTGTAAGCCAGATGTATCAAGTCAGGCCCTGCTTTGCTGGAGAGAACAGAAATCACTGAGCCATGACTTTGTATTATCAAAGAAATATTTCCTGGCCAGCATTAGATGGGCTTATGATAGACCGCTGTTACCTCATTTTCTGGAGTGGACAGATGCCAGCCAACGTGACTGCTTCTGTCGGTCGAAAAGAGTGTGATGTACATTGTCTTTTAGCTGGCTGACCGTGACTCTCGAGACCTGAGTTGTTCCACATGGGTCAAAGGTTAACTGATTTGGTGAGGCTTGTCTCCGGGGGTCTGATTGGGAAGCTGAAGGCCCCGTGAGTGTCCTCTGTAAAGTGCAGTCCTGTGTCACATACTGACACACTCATGTTTGCCTTGAGTACCATTGGGTCCTCTGCCGTGTCCTGAAAAAAACAAACCTGCTGTCTGTGGGAAAAAAAAAACAAAAAAAAACGTCTAGTCTTTTGTTCTCAACCTGAGCTGGATGAATACAGTCTTGGTGAAAATACAAGCGGGATGCAGCATCAACAGAGGTGTCTTCTTTCCTGTATCTATTGATTCTTTGTGATTGTAGCCTGTTTTTCTACTTAGTTACCGAATCGCACCGGAGCTGACGCATCCGTGACAGACTTCATCTGGGCTCGGGATGCAGACGGCCATGCTTTGTGTCTTGTTAGTACACAGTTATGTGACAAATGCACAAGGTCCACATGGCTTTTGCTTTGCATCAGAACTGCCTGTTTGTGTGTCATGTGTTTGTCGTTGTGGGAAGGGCAGGAGGCTTGCGGTGTGCCTTCTCCCCTCCAGCTGAAACCTGTCAGTCCCCCTGGGGAGCTGGGCCCAGGTTTACAGGACGGCTGAGGCAGCCCTGACAGCCCAGCTCATCTCGTTTGGAGCAAGGCATGCCGCTTTGCTGCTTGCTGCCTGGACAGGATTTGTTCCCTTCCTGCCACTTTACATCCACAAGCTCTACATTTAATTAGAATCACTTGTCATGTCTCGTATATCACCTGGGCCTCTTGGTGTCAGCTGTCAGCCAAAGAAATGCGATAGTTATTCATTGCTCTGCGGATGTGTAACAGCAAGGTCACAGGACAGAATGCACCTTGAGCTAACTGTACTTAATGTTTACGTGTGGCGGCGCAACGTGTGTGGTGTCAAACAGAACAGATTTCTAGAATTAAGCTCCTGTTTTGCATCGTCCACAGAGGAGACTATAAAATTATTTCCTATGTTACAGTAAGCCACATACCAAATTGATGTAGTCCAGCTCAAGTGCAAAGCTAATGGTAGTCGATGGGTGGGCACTGAAGGGTTGAGTGGACTTTTAGAGGCTATTAGCGGCCTTAGTAGGTATTGGCTCGTGGTGTGGCTTGGACTATCTGAGATTCCTTTCTGTTGAGCTGGATGAATCCCAAAAAGCTTCACAGTGCAGCAGTAACCAGGCAACCGTGTGGCTTTAGGGGCACGCAAGCATTGCTTACACGAGACCTTGTGCCAAGATAATGCATACATGATGGATGTAATAACCTCTGACCTGTGTACACATCTGTGTGGTGCTTGCATTTTTAACTAGTCACCAGAGATCTGCTCTCGTCGGACACTCACCTGCCCGTGTCTGGTGTCTGTGCAGGCAGCACCATGTACCATGTTTGCTTTTGCTTTGATCATGTTGTCCCTGTCACTTTAAATGGCGATGTTTTTTTTTTCTCCCCTTCCTGGTCCCTCTCTTGTTCTCTGTCTCTGTCTCTGTCTGTCTGTCTCTCTCACTCTCTCCTCTTGCTTTAACAGCCTGGTTATATAACTCCCTTTTCTTTCTTTGACATCCCAGAGCTCTTGCAGTCAGCTGACAGCACCCAAATGTCTGCTGGTAAACACACTGCTTTCTGTCTTTTCTCTCTCCTGATTTTTTTTTTCTTCACTTCCTCTTCACCCCTCCTACTCCTCAGCGATTAGGGATTGATTCTCTCCTCTGTCCCTCTGCCTCCTCTTCCATTGGTTGGGCTCCATATCCCCAGGCCAGTTTCCACATATTAGCACCCGAGGCCAGGGGAGGCGGGCAGATACGCATTGCCTGCCATGGCCCATGGATCCTGCAAGCCAGTGAAAAATGTGCTTTGGAGAGGCAATAAATTGCATCCAATTTAGAGATGAAGGCAGAAATAAATTTCTCTTTTCTGAAGTCTGAAGAAAGGGAAAAAAGCCCCTAGATAATTTCTGCTCCATCTTTTTTATGTGAAAATTTCTTTGAAATATCCTTTTTGTGTTGTTCATTTGAATTCATAAAATAATTATATGTCTACACTTTAGATTGCCTTTTTATGTTCCAGCAGGTTATGAAAATAATTATTCTTGTCTTTGCTGACATGTTTTGCATCTTGCTTGAGATGTGTTTGAGTCAGAGGAGACATTTTGAAAAGAAACATTTATCAGACATGATTTGGCGCGCACACACACAAGACTTCCACCCCACCCCACCCCCCTTCCCCATTTCTCATCATTGCATTATCCTCAATGAACTGTCCAAGAGGCTTAGGCTCTCCCAGCTCAGTGCTGCAGAAGTCTTGGAGAAAAAAGAGAGTGTGCGAGGTAGTCTCAGAAATGATGAAAGGAAGTGTCTAGTAATGACCACATCAACTTTCTCCCTCTCCTGTTCACTGCCTGTTCCCCAAATGTTTTCAGAAGCCTCCATCACTCCTTCATGGCACCTCAGTAAATGGCTCCTGAAGTAATGAAGGACTTAGGAAAAACACTTCAGTCTGTAAAGCTTGCATCAACAGTATAAGCCAATGGAAAGCCCAACGCTCATTTTTCCCCATGGTGATGTGCAAGCCTCCTATCAGTCTCTGATGCCCCAAACTCCAGGCTGAGATGTTTCCCTTTGTGTTCAGGTAGAGAGAGTGTTGTGTGCCAGTGCTTTCCTGTGTATTACCCGGGCCTGCCAAAAAAACAGTGGAAGAGACATGAGGGGGATACACTCTGGAGAATTGCATCCCATTCTGTTTTTCTTTTTCTCCCCTTTTTTTTTCTCCAAGAGATGTCTCTTCTCAGTTAAAAGGCTATGTTTCTCAACACCATTTCAATGTGCTGACACCCCAACTGTGAGGTGTTGAAATTGGCAAAAAAAACATTGTCAGCGCACAGTGTTGTGGTGCCAGTGAACTCCAAAAGTACAACATGAAAGGGGTGATTTTGTGTATGTTAGAGTGTATTTACTGACAACATCGCCATGCTGTTACTCATCACCGACTTCAATTCTAGGAGATGAATATCAGCAAATGGGCAAACATTCTTGTTTGCTGTACACCTGACAGACGATTGATCACATAGTAACGCTTGTTTCGGTGTTTCAACAAGCACAACAGATTTAGTGCTAAGTTTTGTATCGTGCTCACTGTGTTAGATCAATATTTTCACACTTCCATGAGCATTAATGAAACTGATGCATGCTATATGAAAATATAAGGAAATGCAAAATTGTTCGGGAACAGCGCTTTATCCTCAAGTCAACGTGACGTATTTTTGTTGCATTATGTCAACAGTTTTGCTGTCTTGGGGCTGATGCTGCAGTGTACCACAGGCTTGTGCTGTTCATCTAAGCAGGCAGTTAGCTAAGCTCAGCTGATTAATAAATAACCATGCCATGGTCTTGGATCAGTGCGCCTCTAATGTGCTCAGACTCTCTGCCTTGTTCCTGTTGCGTCTATATTCCGCTTGGCTTCGAAAATGCAAAGGAGGGGTGGGGCCCTTCTACTGTCCACGCGGTCGTGAGGGGCTGCCCCGCGGTAGTCATCAAGGCCCGCTGTGGCACGGGCTCCCCTCATGCCGCCGTATTTGTCTCTCCACATGGCCAAACGCAATTGGACGTGAGCTCCCCCACCCCCCTGCCCCATAGCTCAGCAAACCACCCCCCAGCCCCACCCATGCTGTCCTCTCCTCCCTTTGCTTGTGTACATTATGTAAGTGCAGTGAGGTGGGGGGGCTGCAGCGGTGATGAGGCATACAGTAGTGGCATTTCACTAACCAGGGGTTGTGAGCGGCACATGTGAGCCCACTAGCCCGCCTGGCATGCCTATAGCGGCGCAGTCTGCCCCTGCCGCATCAGCTACACCAAATGCATTTAACTGGGGTTTCTAGAGCAGCCCTGCTAGACATGCATGGAAGACATGGGGTTAGTGGGTTCACCACTGACTGTTCTCTTCAGTTAAGGGCTGACATCTCTAAATGTGCTGTCTGTGTTGTGTAGCCATGCAGGGGAATTCTCCCTGCACGGCTCAGACGATGCTCCGGCTTCTGTGTTCAGCCCTTCTCATAAAATAACAATGGAGTGGCACTTTAAAACGCAGACCTCACAGAAGATGAGCAGTCAGCTCCAAAAAAGGCATACCAGCAAGACAGATGGACTTTTATACTAAAGCTTTCTATGTGTGTTTAGTATTTGATATGGATTATTTGATATTTAATTGGGACATTTGAATATCCTACAGCAGATTTAATGTATTAAGCGGCCTACACCATAGTGTTAGATATCTGTTCTTACAGTAATTTTTGATCATGTCCTCTAAATATCCTTCTGGCTCTTGAAAGCTGGTCTTTTGGGCAGAACTAACCGTATGTAACTCTGTGGAGCAGACAAAACATACTCCATCTTTCTCTTTCTTTCTCTCTCATCCAGTCACACACACACACACACACACACACACACACACACACACATACTATATACAGGGACCAAACAGAAACTCATATAATGCAGCAGTGATGAAAGAAGTCAATTGAATGATTATTAGGAGGACGGAGAATCAGTTAACAACTCTTAATATCAGTTTATTCGAGTATTTATCAAGCAAAAATAGGAAACATGTACTGGTTCCAGCCTCTCAAATGAGAACACTTGCTGCTTTTTGTTTTGTATATTATTATTTAAACATTGAATTTCTTTGGGTTTTAGCTTGTTGGTCAGAAAAAAAGAAACATAATGAAGTAATTGTTGGAATTTTTCATTATCATTTGACATTAGAGTTAATCAATCAATAAAAATCCCAAAAATGATTAATCTGTGAAAAAACGTTTGTTGCAGCCTTACTGTGTACTATACATCAAAGCACAAAGCACAAACCATGTGTGAATAACCCTCTTATTCCATTATTATCCTGTCATTTAAACCGTTCTTTACACAGTAACACGTAGCTCATCTCTTCTTGCCCTCTGTTTGAGGGGCCTCAAAATGTGCCATGCCACAACAGGTGCCACTCACCTGTCGGATACAGTTGCAGTTGAAACAACAGGTTCTCTTGCCTCTGTAGCCTGGCCCAACATGCCCTTCAAGTCCGCCTTATTTTCCGTTCTAGTGACTGCTTCTTTAACAGTTGCTCTGTTGTTGCCCAGATTGTGAAGGGAGGCCAGCGCCCCTTTCTGTCTTTCGAGATCATCCACACGGTCTGTGAATTGCTATAAGTAAGTGTGTCCCATCTGCCAGGCAGAAATCAATAGGCGCTCTTCACGCGGCACTGAGTTTGTCTGGCTTCTGAGGAATAATTAAAGAGCCAGCTTGCTGCACACAACCATGATGATCAATGCCGCCACAGAAATGCCTCCACAAACTCACAGCTCCATTTCCTCCCTCCTTTGCACCTCCCCTCCTCCCTCCCTCTGCCTCTTCTGTGTGTGTTTCGTGCGTGTGTTTATCATGCTAAGACAAAGTCTCCCAGTTTGTAGGTCATGTCATCAAATACGGGCCATGATGCCACGATTCTGGTCAACCCTGAGTGGAAAAACGTAACTCTCCGATTCCAAAGCAAAGATGATGCAATAGATTCAGTTGTTATATAATGGATATGTGGTTTTGTTCTCCTTCTGTTCAGATTTAACTCTGTATCTCAAATATAAGAAAACAAAGAGCTTTGTATCTGTTTAGTGGCAAGTCTCATACCCAACAACAGAGAGGGGCAGAATGAAATATGTGTGAATAATGCATGGTTATGAGTGAGAGAGTCGCCACTTCACACCTTTCCACCATATTAGGTTTTCATAATTGAATAAAACATGGAAGTGCTCTGAACATCCCTCAGAGGAAATGGAATACTAAAAGCATAGAAGCCAACCTTAATAAAGAATGTGTAAATGAATAAGTGATGAGCAAACCAAGTGTAAAAGCATGAGAACAAGGGGTGATTTACCTAAACAATATTTGAAACAGCAGGTGAGTGAAGGGCAATAATTACATTGTGTGCTGAAGGTGGTTTTGAAGTAGTTGGCCTCCCAAGAATTACTGCTGGCTTTGAATCAGGTCTCACATTTTAACCACATTTTTGAACCAGACAGAATATAGACTGAATCACATGCAAACATGACCAGAGAAACTCTTCGTCAACTATTTTCAGTTACAGACATTGTACACACACACACACACACACAGTTGTGAGCGAGAGAAACAGAGAAAGCTGGGAAAGGAGGTACGCCTGGAACATCCTGAAGGTCCTTGGCAGCATTAGGTAGCGCCTTGGGAGGTTAGGGAAACATCAAATCAATGCATTGTAATGAATTGACTGCTGACTTTGATCATCTGCCTTGGGAGTGCTTTTTTAAAGTACTTGAGTGCTGCCTGACTGGCTGGTTACAAATATGCAGGTACGGCTGAAATGAGAGAGATGGGTGGAAGAGTGTTTTCAGAATGAGAGTGAGAAAAAGGATATGTGATGCCCGGATATCATCAGAGTATAATGGGCACATTAAAATCAAAGTGTCTGTTTGGTAAATGGCATGCCTATGCAAGAAAGCTTTTATGCATACTTAAATTGATTCATAATTACAGATAGTGAATGGCTGGACCGCTAACGACATGAGGAGGTGTTGGCCCCCAGTTTCTCAATAGAATAATCACACTTGCACTGCCGCCGTGTGCGGGGACATTTCTTTTTGAAAAGACTGTATTGTGGGGAAAAATTTTTAGCTCCAGACTAACTGGTATTGTTGGGCAGATATTGATAATTTCTCCACTCAGTCCCTCCAAAATGATAGTCAGCCCTCAGTTGTGTCAGAAGCTGCTGATATCTCAGCTCTGGAAAGTGAAATGTTTCAAGCCTTTCTCCTATAATGGAGTGGCTGTCTGTCTTGCCCTTCTGAGCTTAGAGGTAAAGGAAGAGAGTTTTTACCACAACACTCTTGACTCCTCTTTTACTTTTGGCACTATACTGTCCAGATTACAGAGCAGTGTATGAAGGGTATCCTCATTTTGCCCTGTCCCCCAGCTGCAGCATCCAGTTTCTCAAGAGGATGTCCTCTCATGTATGGGCACACAGTGGGGAGTTTTTGTTTTGTCTGATAGCTTGTTCTGAAGCAGTCAACTGTCATATTTCAAAACTGTAACTGGGATTTAGGAAAATGATTGGGAAAAAATGTGAACTATTAATCTCATCCATAGATTAATAGTAAAATGTTTGTATTTTATCCTTCTATACAAACATACCAAGCAAACTGAGAGATGGACAGAGAGAGTCAGATGGAGGTTTGACAGAAACACAGTAAAGTTATGTCACCAGACAAAGAAAGATTTAGGAGGTTTATACGCATAGTGTGAAGAGATAGATTCCTGAGCTGCCGAGCAAGTGGTGGAAAGAGAAGCCAAACCTCTTGTCACTGTATGAAAAGAATACAAGATTTTCATCTGTAGGTACTTGGCCAAGCACAGTGCATCTCCTTAATGGGCTGATCATGTTCAAAGGCTTTTTAGTGCTCTAGAGAACATGGTGCTGCAAGGTTTAAAAATTTAAAGCCCGGGATCTGTTCCAGTGCTATGGAGCTGCAGGGTGGAAGCAGATTTCACGCCGCCATAATTCCAGTTGCTTGCTCTTTGTAAATTCAATTAAGATGTTTGAGACAGCCGTTTGCACCCAATGGAACGCTTATAGACTGGCGCGGCTAATTACTACTGCGCTGTGGCCCAAGCTTCATATTGCTGAGAATGTGCGTTGCGCTGCAGTATAGATGCAGTCCTGTGCCCAACCTCAGACCTCTGACTTTATGATTGCAGTGTCACCTGCAAGTGTCAGTGGGCTGTCAGTATATGCTGGGATGTCTGTTTGGCCATTTGTGTGTATGCCTCAGCACATGTCTGGATGATTGGTGCTGTATCACAGTGGTGACAGCCAGTGTAAGAATAACGTAAGGTGTGATTTTTAAAGCATTTACTGAAATGTGCAGTATTCCACAAAGTTTCGCTGAACTACAGGGTATGTGTTAGAACTGCTCTTGTTATAGGCCAGTATTATGATTTGTGATGCTGATTGATGTTTCCTGTGTAAAGTGCAAACCCCTGCCCTATCTCTGTCCTCTGTGTAACCTGCCTGGCTGTAGATGTTATCTTTGCTGTGCCTCCTGACAAATGCCATGTTTTTATCGTGTAACATTAGAAGTGTATATTGTGATTGTTTCATCTCCCCTACTCGATGAACCAACAGCCCTTCCTGTTACCTGTCCAGTTTGTTAGTGCAGGGCAATTGTACCGTGAACTGTAACTGGACCTCCTGAGCCTATAGTTCAGCGCAGTTTGCTCCCATTGCTAATCTCTGGCTCTGGAGGAGAGTTGTTATGCTTTTGCAAGAAAGAGTTACTGAAACAACTAGCTGCTATGCCCAAGGAGTGTAAATGCTAGTAGTTAATTATAGTTCCTCTTCTTCATATGACTTCACCATGCTCTTTCACTGACATTGTTATGCAATAGCATAAGAATAACCCCATCGACAGCAGGAAGCTTTGTAACGGCAAGATACAGTGGGTAGATTTTTTTTTTAGATATGAATTGTATGTATACATTTTAAATCGCTATATGAGCTTTTATTGTTTGGTAGAAAGTAACTAAGTATGTTTATTCAAGCAATTGTATTTGAGCACCATTGTGTGTTACTTTTTATGCTGCCGTGTTAATTTACTCCACTCTACTCAGAACAAGTCCTGCTACTTTTTACCTGGGACTAATGCTTGATGTGGTGTCTTCTATTCATACTTAAAATTAAACCACCAACAAGTATGTAAATTCAATTTCAATTATTTGCAAATATTAAAATGAGGAATAAGACACACAAGAAATAATGAAAAGAATAAGTAGAAATACTCTGTAGGAAAATAGAGTACTAAATGTGTATGGGTTTCATTTACTTAGTATGTTTGACCTTTTTAGAAATTATTCTATCATTTATTTTAGAAAAATAATCAGATAAAATGCGTGGAAAAAATAATTTTTAGTTTAACTGGTCACAACCTGTGAAGAGGGTTTGCAAGCAGACGCTTCTTTTGTTTTATGTACTTGTTAAAAAGGCCTCAGAATCACAGACACATACAGTATTATTTAAAATGATTATTGTGATAGGATCCCTGTGTTTATCAGCTGTCAGTAACATGTAATCAGAACGCGAAGTACACTGAT
>BRZM01004971.1:0-12481 GCA_033238685.1 Lates japonicus
GGGGCTGGGGGTGTCCGCTTTTGTTCTACAGAAAAAGGGGGCTTGTTCTTAGCAGATCAGCCTGCAATTTTAACCGGGGGTGTGTGAGCGCCGAGCGAGAGGCTTGACACGGGAGCGGTGTGGGATGGGAGCAGAGAGAGGAGAGAAGGAGCGTCCCGCCTGTAGTCCTGCCACAGCCGAGCGGAGCAGCAGAATCGAGCCACTGTGCGGACACTGAGGAACCCTAGCCAGCCCTAGCCTCCTCTACCGCGGGATCACACACACCTGAAGGCCGCAGAGGACCACAAGGATTACAAAGCAGGGAGGATAGTCTGACAGCCCGGGCGAACTTGTTTGTAAAAATAAAATAACAGAAATCCTGCAGCGCTTTTCTCCAAACTTCATCGCACAGCTCAGCTTCTGCAAGTGCACTTAGACATTGTGTAGCCTTCTGATAGAAACAGGCAGTCTTTATTTTAATTGTAGATTATCATTAATCACTGCTATGCAGCTATTTCAGCGGAGCAGGAGCTTGCCCGTGTTGGACATTGGTTTGGTGAGGAATGCGTCCGCTGTGCGTGCATGAGCCTCTCTGTCAGAACCTCTGACCCTCTTGTGGATTTCGCTGAAATCTTTGGACTCGATTATTTGACTATTTAAGTAGATCAATTGGACTTTGCTGTTCCGAAAGGATCTCGGTCAGAATTTACTCGAAGAGCTTTTCACCTCCATTCAACATGCGACCCATCCCATCCAGACTCAGCTATCTGTGAGTGCTCTCCCTCCTTCACTTCCACTCTTTACGCACTGTTTTTGCTCCTTCACTCCGCTTCCAAGTAACTTAATTAATGCATATCATTCTTCATTGCAGGTTTCTACACTTATTTGCATTTTGCTACTATGCTCAGGTATGTCATTGCTTTTATTTCCTTCCATATCAGTGTTTTACATGTTCCTTTTTGGACAATACAGTTAATATTAGCTTTAAAAAATTTGTAAGACATATGGCAGTCAAAGCGTGTGATGCACAGTGCAATAACAACACGAGGAGAAAAGGTGAGGGATCATCATAACATTATGTGATACAACAATATCGGATGGCTCCCACGGTGCGCCGAGCAGCGGGGCGCGCGGCCTGCTGGCAGGTTGCTCATGAACATATCGGCCCTGGCACAGGACGCACGGGCACAGACGGGGCATCGGGGCTGGGGAAATGCTTGCGAGTCTTGTGAAAAATGTCGTGGGGTTCCAAGAAACCAAGGGCCAATATTTCCGTCAGCAGCAGTCATTCCATTACAACGGAGCGCCGCGGAGAAAGAAGAAAAAGAAAGAAAAATTCAGTTTTAGTGAAAGGAGATGTGTTATCTCACATCACACAAAATGAGCTTTTCTCCGGTTCACTGTGTTTTTGCTCTGCGCTGTGGCGTGCATTCTCCTGTACACACAACCTGTAATCACACCGTGCGTCTTTTTGGAAGCTGTTAATTTAATTTGGCAGCAGAACTCCTGGAACGTTTGACACTTGTCACTCGAGAAAACACAACAACACGCTGTTATTGCGTTAAAATATATTTTCCCTCTGTGTTTAAGCGCTTCAGTCATTTCCTACAGTAACCCGAAGACACACAGTTGGCTTCTCGCTCAGTATCTGAGTCCTGATTTTTTTCTCCCGAAGTTTAATGTCAGTTAAAAGAGAAAATAAAACAAACAAACAGACACATGTACACGTACTGATGATTGTGATGACATCTAATTTCTGACAGGTAACCAATCAGTCCCCGCCTAATTTCACGCAGCATGTAAGCGAGCAGAGCAAAGTGACGGACCGTGTGAGCCGCAGGTTGATCCGGATCTACCAGCTGTACAGCCGGACCAGCGGCAAGCACGTCCAGGTCCTGCCCAACAAGAAGATCAACGCCATGGCCGACGATGGAGATGTGCACGGTAAGAGAAGCCCTGCACGTTAATAAAAACGACCCAAATTCCCTCTGTGGAAACAACCGAGGTTCGAGGTCCTTTCAGTGTTCGGGAAAGTTTCCCTATTATTATTATTATTATTATTATTATTATTATTATTATTATTATTATTATTATTATTATTAAATGGTGTATAAATATGTATTTATTTATTTTGTAGCCTTAGTTTTCTTGCTGAAACAGAAATGACAGTTGTCCGGATTTTGCCCGGAAGTTTCGCCATGCAAATTTTAAAGAATGCTGCCTTACCACATTCTCTCCCCGTTAATCTGCAGATTTACACAATTACATTTTTTTTTCTTATTTTTCTATCAATATTTACTATTAGGTTCCTGTATTCATTTCTACTTCTAAATTTTACTTTTTTCTTTGTGACTGAAATTATCCCCAGCATTTTTTCCTAACATGGCTCAAGCCCAAGATTTTAATGTCATTAAAGTAATGACATAGGGGCCGCAATATTTCACGGACTTGAGTATTTAAAGAGCAAAGTATCACATATTTTTTGCATGTTTTTATTTTTTGAATGAAGTCCCATTCTTTCAGTCATTCAAAGATGCTGAAATTTCCAGACAAAAGTTTTCTTGAAGCCTTTACCTCTTATCCAAGCAGTTGATGAGTGGAGACAGTCATTCTTTTCACCGTTTGTGATCCCAGTCTGTAGTGTTGGAGGGGAAGAGGCTCAGATCTTAAAGAAAGCATCCAGTGGATGGTGCTGGAGGTGATCCTCCAGAGATCCTTCAGGTCTGGAAGAGCCATTAGAAGTCATCTTACTTCTGCCTCCTGAACATTTCCTGCATAGCTGCTTCTCTCCCCTCCACCCCCACCTTGAAACCCACTCAGTCCAGCCTCAGAACCAAACAGGCCCCATCCAGCCTTGCAGCTACTCTGGCCTGTGGTCTTTGTATTTAGACTAAACTGACTTCCATGAACACCAATGCATCTGCTAAAATATCTGTTGATCTGAGTCTTTGATGTCTTGCTGTCTGTACAGGGCGTTAAAATCTAGCTGTTGCAGTATGTAATTTTCTGCATGTGTGTGAACTCAAGAGTGTTCATATTCAGGTCACCTGAAGTCATTTTGTATGAACTGAGAAAGAAAGTGTGAGAGGGGGAAAATGTGTGTGTGTGTGCATTTGTGTGTGTGTGGCTGTCTGTCTGACTCAGACTCTGCCCGTTATTTAGCTCAGCTGTAACTGCTAGTTCTGACCACAACTATAACTCTCAGTTGTGTAGTGGTTAGTCAGAGGGTGGGTGGAGAAGGCCCTGGCCATCCTCAGTGACCCCACTAACCCTGTGGCCAACACCATGGAACCATTTTTATGAGACAATGTGGAATTAAATGGGATTAAGAGAAGGTCATCTGCTTTTGGCCTTTAAATGTTTGGATCAATATCTATGTCAATTTCAAACACAAAAGTTCAGAAATAATGAAATCCACCATAATTGTCTTGTTGAAAGTAAGAACACACAAAGCTCCATAAAGTCATGCTCTGTGAATAGTGTGTATTTACTGTATGTTTCAGGATTGCGAGATAAATGTAAAGCTTTATGTGTGAGGTCAATGCAGATTTATTTGAAAAGGAATTCTTGATGGGCCTGCCAGGCTCACCTCTTTAGCTTTCAAAGAACCAAGAGACACGTGGTTTTATCATTTTGCTGAATTTCAGTTAGCATGAATCCCTAGGAATGGTCCCACAGGTTTTGTGTGTGTGTGGGTGTATGTGTGTGTGTGTTTGTGAGGAGCGTATGCATGCTTGGAAACGCACTCAAGCATTTGCGCACGCTTTCATGTCCATGTGTGCACTAATGTTGGAGAATATTTCAGACAAACACTAAAAAAGATATCTCTTGCTAAAATGACATTAAGCTTTTACAAACCCTGTTGTTCTCAGCTATAGTGGCTAATAAAACCTCTTTTGTTTGTTTTCTTTAGCTAAACTCATTGTGGAAACAGACACATTTGGGAGCCGAGTGCGCATTAAGGGAGCTGAGACCGGCTTCTACATCTGCATGAACAAGAGGGGGAAGCTCATCGGCAAGGTGAGGAGGAAAGATGAAAAGTTTAGGCTACCTCAGCTCGTAGCTGAGACTGCATTTGTTAAAAGTGGAAAAAGAAAAGTTGTGTGGAATGATTTGCAGTCAAGTCTGGGAGGTTTGAGTTGAAGGTGGCTCAAACTACAGTAAATCTATTAAAATAGCTGGGATTACTTTCCTTATGACCATATGAATCAAAAGTATATATATACACACACACACACACACATATATATATATATATATATATACTGTGTGTGTGTCTGTATGTATAGCTGTGAGTGTGTAGGTGTGTGTTTCAGGATGAGGCTATCTCGGTGCTCCTATGTCAGCTAATAAACAGAGCTGCCAGCCTCCACCCCATCACCCCCCGCACCCCTCCCACACACACACACACACACACACCCCTCCACCCACCCAGCACCCTGCCTCGTACACCATCTGTCCTGAGCTACCGGCCCAGTCACAGCCTGCCCCAGCCCCAGTGTGCGTGTGTGTTGAAGGGTGAAAGAATGAACAGAGTGTGTGTCTTTTGGATGCATGCATGTGCTTGCATGTATCATGACTATTTTTAACACACTATTTTGTCCAAAAAGGTGTGAGCTTGTTACAGTAGGCTAGCACTCACTGTCCAAGTCCAGTTGCTGTTGTTTCAACTGACCGTACAGTACATTTTATCACTAATGGAAACAGTTTTTTACTTGATGTCATTGCCAAATGGAGCTCACACGTTATCCACCTTTTTATCTACCATCTCATCCTTGAGCTGCATTCTCGTCTAAAGTCAACAACCTGATCTAATGGGGCCTTACTTGAAAGTAGCAGTGGACTGGAGAGATATATTTAAGGATGTATCAATTGTTATTGAATTCAAGCAGACTTGGTTGGTTAAATTTAAGCACAAAAGTAACAGAAAATCAAAATCAGGAGTGAAAGTGACCCTTGGGGGTTGATTAAGGCTTCATGGCTGGAGGATCTGTCCTGCAGCTACTGACCCACAAGGGCTGCTAGATGTTTGCTGAAGGGGGAGAAGAGTCATCGCTAACTGTCATCCCTCTCTCTCTGATCTGTAATGACTGTAGCATATGCTGCATGTATGTGGGGAGGGCTGTGTGAGTGTGTATGCATGCAGAGGACAGGCTACACTGGGAAGCCTGTATACATCTGATATTTCCCATCTGTAAATCTTCATGGAGGACTCTTCTCTGAACACTCCACTAACTGTTTTTCTGTGTGTGTGTGTTTCTGCAGAAAAACGGACAAGGCCGTGACTGTATCTTCACTGAGATTGTTCTGGAGAACAACTACACAGCGCTGAGGAACGCCCGCTATGAGGGCTGGTACATGGCCTTCACCCGCCGCGGGCGCCCACGGAAAGGCTCGCGAACACGCCAGCACCAGCGCGAAGTCCATTTCATGAAGAGGTTGCCAAAGGGGCAGCAGCCCACCCACCCAAGCCACCACCGGCCTTTCGACTTCATCCACTACCCCTTCAGTCAAAGGACTAAACGCACAAGATACTCATCAGAGCGCTGAGGAGGAGGAAGATAGAAAAGACAGAGAGAAAGAGGAGAAACCAACAGACTGACTGAATTAGCAGCAGCTGACACACTCCTCTGCTCTCCACAGAAAACCTCTAGAGACAATTTTTATACTGGGCATTACTATATCTTAATATGTAGTTCATTTTCTATTTTTATCAAAGTAAAAAGAAAGCTGTACATAGAAAAAAAAACATGAGATTTCTATTTTTGTATGCCAAACTTTTAGTACTGACCAATGTAAAAAAAAAAAAAAAAGAAAAGTTGGTTTTTAGATGCACATAACTCATTGTCTGACTTATCGGGGATATATTAGTAGAGTGCGTTGTGTTGTTTTTTATGTCATTTTGACCAGTGGAGTCATTTTTTGGACTCTTGCCTGCTGCTCAAGGAGACTTGAAGGGCCCTGATTGACCGCACTGCCAGGGAACGCTGCGTTCAGAGACATAAACTGTCACACACTGCGTTGGAGAGCACCAGGGTCAGTAAACGTTGCATAAGGACATGGTGATAACACTGCAGTGTTAAAGCTTTTTGCTAGATGCTGCATCCTGATTGGGCTCAGTCTATACCTTTCTGACACAGTTCAAGCAAACTGAGCTTTAATGGCATCTGATGAAACAATGTGGCAGCTACATTTGATAATCACAGGTTTCCTGTTCTGACTGTAATGTTGATGTGTACAAAATGCATTGAAGTGTAAGGAACCCCTCAACATACCCACTACCCCTTGTCCACTTGTGTTCTTGTTGCCCCCTGAATGTCTGTTTTTATACATATATAAATATATTTTTATTTGAGGATGTGTCACATAATTTTAAGGATGGAATATTTATTTAAAATGTGTAATAAATGTACATTAGAAAACTGATATTAAACTCTTGTTTGTTAAATGCTTGCTTTGGACCCATCTGTGAAAACCTGAAAGGACACACACATATGTGCTGACCAGGCTTATCCCCTACGCAGACATACTTATCAGTGTGTAAATACATTTTTTGGTTAGTTTTAGTCTGATAGCACCAGTCCTGAGCCTGTAAGATGTTGTAGAGGAAATGAGAAACTTATTTGTGCACACAAATTATGTATTTCATGCTCTCAGATTAATAATGTGTGTGGAAAACACATTAACTAATATTGTTAAGATTTGAACAGCATGTTAAATGGCAATCAAAGACAATACAACAGTTATACCTGTAAAATCTGACATAAATGACAATGACAGTTGTTGAACATTCTCATCTAAATGAGCAGCTTGCATTTTAATATGTTTAATGCTATGGTCATCATTTGTGTGAACAGATGATTAATTCAAAGGTAAAGGTAAAAGTCAAAAATTGTAATCAGTGCACACTACTTATGAAATGCAGAGAAAGATTCATCAACTTGTGCTCATAATTTGTTTTCTGCTAGGCACCTTACGTCTATGTTCTTACTGTTCTAGTGGTGGCATAGAGCATAGGCAGGCGTGGAGAATGCAGTTCAGCATTGTAACTCCTATCATCAGACGATGCTGATGTTGTCACTACACAGTGGATAGATGTTGTTTAATATGGCTATATTCCAGGTTAAGATCTTAGTCAGGTGAAAAAGTTTAACTCTTGATAATTTCTAGATTTTCCTTTATAAATCAACAATGGACTGCAATTATTAAATATATCACATAGCAGACAAATACAGTGATATATGAGAAGTGAAATGAAGTTTAGGACTATGGTAATAATAATTTTTGTAATAGTGGTAGGTGGCAACTGCACTTAAGAAAATTATATCACATTCAGTCCTCCTTTGCAGAAATAATGTTTCCCAAAACGCCTTTATATCTTTCTAATGAGGGTTTGATTTGCTGACAGTATTTTGACTATTTTCTATAAAACATCCCAGCTCAGGTTTGATGGCTCTCGCGCATGGACAGCCCGCCTAAATCAGCACCACAGATTTTCAATGGTCATTCAGATTGGGGACTGAGATGGCTATTCAGAACGCTAGGATTTGTTCTGCATGAATGTTTTAGTAGAATTTGAGTAGGGAAGTTTTAGAGTCAGCGTCTTGTTGAAGCATCCAGCCCCAGCAACTTCAACTGGTTACCGATTCTGAACATTGTCTGCAAGAATCTGCTGATACTGACTGGAATCCATGCGACCTCTAACTTAACAAGATTGCCAGTACCTGCTCCACACAGCCCCACAGCATGATGGAACACCACCAAATTTTACTGTGGGTAAGGGTTTGTCTTGAAACGCTGTGTTCTTCATCCACCATGCATACCGCCCCTTGTTATGTCCAAATAACTCAATTTTAGTTTTCATCAGTCTAAGGCACCTTATTCCAAATGAAGTTGGTTTGTCCAAATGTGCTTTAGCATACCTCAGGCGACTTGTTTGTGGCATAAAGAGAAAAGCAAGGCTTTCTTCCGTGACATTTCCCATAAGCAGCATCACTCTTTTGTGCAAAGTGCTGCTGAATAGTTGAACGGCGTACAGTGATACCATCTGTAGCAAGATCATGTTGTGTCTTGGAGCTGGTCTGTGGGTTGAGTTTGACTGTCCTCACCATCCTTCGCCTGTGCTTATCTGAGATTTTTCTTGGCCTGCCACCCGGCCTTAACAACCGTGCCTGTGGTCACCCATTTCCCTACCGTTTCTCACAGAAACTGACAGCTGAAATCTCTGAGCGAGCTTTTTGAATCCTTCCCTAAACCATGATGTTGAACAATCGTTGTTTTCAAGTCATTTGACAGTTGTTTTGAGGTTCTATGCTGCACTCTTCGAGAAGATGCAAAGAGGAGAACAATTTGCACTGGCCACCTTAAATACCCTTTTCTCATGATTGGCTTCAATTTAGTAGTGTAGGTCAAGTGTCAATGAGCTTACCAACAAATTTTAGTTCCAATAATTAGTGCTAAAGGTATTCAATCAATAAAACAAGAGTTCAATTATGCACCTGCCTACTTTTTGTTTGGGAAAGAATTATTGCACACTTTCTGTAAACTGCAAACTTCATTTCACTTCATATCACCGTGTTTTGTCTGCTATATGATATATTCAACTGAAATTGCTGATCCCGAACAACCAGCATTTATAAAGGAAAATCTTGAAATTATCAGGGTGTCAAACTTTTCATACCACTGTATAATAATAAGATATCAGGCAGCTGCACACAGTCACTGCACCAGCTGTTGTTGGACAAAAATAAAGTCCCGAGAGATTAAATGAATGAGATCATACTAATGGAGCTTTTAGAGGCATTACTAAGTGTATTTGAACTTGGACAGCTAGATAAGCAGAAGCTGTCAAAGTAGACAATAAAAGATGATGCTACTTCGGTGCTCCTATGTGAGTGTGCTATTAATGTTATCACAAGTCATTTTCAATATACATCCTAAACTGTTTCAGGCAATATTTGTCCTTCCCAAAAAGTGAGGGGTTTCATGAG
Organism: Lates japonicus; assembly: GCA_033238685.1. NCBI lineage: Eukaryota > Metazoa > Chordata > Actinopteri > Centropomidae > Lates > Lates japonicus. Next base: position 8,970 of record BRZM01004971.1, read on the forward strand.
ATCTGTGAACAACAGTAGCTGAGGTATTAGTATTGTTAATTCATACTAGCTGCAGTGGCTAACATTACAGTATGACAGGCAAATATGCTCTGCATATCTGACAGAGCTATGGTTGTTGTTATTTTGTCGTAAAAAATCTAGATCACAGATTAAGTTAAATCTAGTCTTCTGTACTGTCAGCTTGCTGGTTAATTTGTTGAATGTCCCTATCCTTCTTTTTTCTTTCCACAGAGGCCAAGCAATAGAAGATGGTAGCACTAGTAGTATCTGTTGGTAATTACAGGCCCATTTATTCTTAGCCTGTAAAATACTGCAGCCGAAACTGATGTAGACCCAGCCATTGATAAAATATAACCAAACTGAAGAGACCAAATAGTAACAAATGAACTACAGTTGGAAATAGGAGCTAAATGGACCTAAAAGTGATATGTGACCAGAAACTGAGGTTAACACTCAAAGTTGTTTATCCTCTTCATCTAATGTGATTGAAGCCTGTATTGAACACCTTTGTTCTTGTGTTTGTTTCACTTGAAAACCCTTTAATCAAAGGTTAATTCCTTTACACATATGTGTCTCTGTCCATCTAGTGGCATTGTCTACGCAGATGGTTTTAGTCTTATGTGCCCTTTGTCAGAGATATTTCTCAGTATAGTGGAGCCTACAAAATTTATTTAGACGGAACCCAGGAAACCCTGAAATCAAATTCACCGACAGTCCCACAAATTAAGACGAACCCACCGCCAATGCTGTGGCATTGCTGGAATCTCTATAATACTTGCTCCCTTATTTGTCTACTGTCTATCCTAGCAGCAAGCTCTGGGAGCCCGGTTCCATTACAGCCTGATGTGGATAAGAAACAGTTCAAATTGCATCTAATGGTTCACTTATAGTGTTGCGCTTTTGAGGGTTTCAGGGCTGAAATTTCAGAAAACCCCAGGCAAATCCTGTTCCAACCCAGAACCTTCTTGTTGTGGAAGCAACAGTGCTAAGCACTAACTATGGAATATTCTCTCAGTATATTTTTCAGTTCCCAGAGGACCAAAACTAGTCCATTCACCTCCACTGTATTTTTTTGGGTGGGAGGTTGAATCAAAGAAAAATATTTCCAAACCTGACAAATAGAATCCAAACTTTCTGCCTGGAGAGATATACCACTAGTGAAAGTAAGAAAATCATTTAGTATAGTTGTATCCTCTCAGCTCTTTTCGTACTTTATTTATATATTTGTAGCAGCAAACATGTTTTGAAGGAATAAATATACTGCTATTGGATTTTCAAATTTTACTAGTATATGAATAAATTGTTGCTGATTAAAATAACTTAATGTAATCCTCGTGGCTGAGCAATGTCGCCCTGGGCAGCCATTTAGAGTACTAATTTTGTCAGACCCTACGGTTTGGAGGAAGAGTGTTTCTGTACAGAAAACAAAAACCTATCAATCGCTTCGACCACAGCCTGGCTAATTTCCACTACCTGAAAACCGTGTATCGGTATTTTTGATGGATGGTTTTACGGAATCACTTTAACTAATTGCTTGAATGATTCACAGTCCAGCATTACCTTGAACATGCTTGGCACTCCCAGCCAAATGACTATCACTTAGTTAGGCACTTTCAGCAGGTGACTGTACATGCCTTACCAAAATTCATACTGTGTAAGAACAAATGGGCACAGAGTTGGAGTGAAGGAGGCATCAGGTAAAATAGTTGCATAATGTTATCAAACTTTATTTGGAAAGTCACAAACGTTGCTACTGAACATATCAGCAAAATGAAACACAACCACAAAAAGTGTATCAATGCTGTGAGACTCACAAGGGATATTGCACTGTAACGACTAGATATTCTCGGTGAGTATACACTGTTTTCGTGAACATTTAATTTAATATGTTCAGTATCAATATATTTAGGATTGGGCAAAAATATAATCCAGTTGCAATCATGTTTACAGTGACACGGCAGGCGAATGGGTTAGCACTGTCACCCTGCTGGGCAAGAAGAGGGTTCAAGCTTCAGTTTGAGCACAAGGTTTTTCTGGAGTTTGTATGATTGCATGTTCTCCTGTGTCTGTGGGTGTTTCCTGGGTTCTCTCCAGCTTCTCCCACAGTCCAAAACACATGTAGGTTAACTGGTGACTCTAAATTGCCCATAGGTGTGAATGGGAGTGCGAATGGCTGTTTGTCTATATGTTGGCTCAAGCGATGGATTGGCTATCTATATAGGGTACTTTTGCCTCACCCAATGATAGCTAGATAGGCCCAGCATGCCGCTTCACGGGCCAAATCAGTCAGTAATTTGCTTGCCTTTGCCCGAAGATTACAGGTGTTGCCCAGGTTAGACATGTCAGACTGGTCTCGTATTAGATCTGCAATAGTGGACTAAGTCTGAACTTGACTTCTTTATAGATGCCTCAACCAAACAGATGCCTCTGTTCAGTACACATTGATAGGATCTTTTGACATTTGTCTTATTTTTTCAGGGGAGGTTTAGTCATTTTTCTTTAGTAAGTAGGCATCTTCTTATGCTAGCACCTCTTACTGAACAAAGGAAACACTGTGGCTGCTGTGGTTTCTCCCTGGCATGAAAACCTGGGACCAGAGAAACTTAAGGTATTATTCTTCAACTGATCCCAACGGGATACAAGGTCATTGAAGTTGGTGAGACCTCCCACCCAGCCACCCCTTTAGCAGAGATAGCAGCATGTCAGTGCTGGGGACGGTGGTGTTGCTGTTGGGATGATACCACTGAGCTTAGGTTTTAGCCTCTGTGTGGTTCTGGGACCTGAAGGACCTCTACTGTTATTGCTCTTAGAACAGAGAGAGACTCAGATGCATTAGAACTCCTCAGGTCAACGCCATGGGGAACAAATACTAGGAAGAATGTTAGACAGCTATGAAAGACAATCGGGCAATATAAATAGAAGTATATAAGTTATATATACTTAAGAATTTAACAGGAACACTAGGACAGGTGGGCACTGGAGTGCAGTGTGGCTGACCGAAGGCGCTGAAACACACAGGGTGAAACCGAAATGACAGGACAGGAGTATATCAAAATAAACAGGAAATATTGCCAGGCGAACACAGACAAGATGTTACAATCAACAAGCACTTGTGTGTGTCTTCAGATATGTTTGTGTGAAAGGGAGCCAGATTACTGAAACTGTTGCCAATATGTGGATCTGAGACATAGCAGGTTATTTTGCTTTTCAAGAATCAGAGATATATGGTTTGATCACTTTGCAAGAATTAAAGTTAGCATGAAACCCCAGGAAATGGTCTCAGGTTTAAGTGGGTATGTGGGGGCATGGAGTGGCTCAGTTTCTCTGTGTCGCTATGTAAGCGAGCCGGTTAGCAGAGCAACAGTTCCTTGCACTTGACTTAAAGTTATTAAAGTTCTTTAAGAGGATATTTGTTGTAGATGGTTCATTCTTCCTACTCACACTGCACACCGTCACACTGGAGTTCTGAGGCAGAGGCCGCAAAACATACCTGTGCGTCCCTGTATACACAT
>BRZM01004971.1:23156-33211 GCA_033238685.1 Lates japonicus
CGTCGAACCACCAAAGTGATGACAAATAGGTGATGAAGTTGCCAGGTGAGAGAGTTAAAGATGAGACGATATTGTGGTTTCGGCTGTGGTGTTGCGGTGATGCATTTTTAATGTGGCGCATGATGATGGCTTGCAGTTAGGTGGTAGAGCAGCGTGGCTCATGCGCCGCGACAATTAGCTGTCAGCTCAGCCCGATGCGTTGGTCATTTAAAGAGCCGTCACAGTGTGTCATGTGTAAGCGATTGCCTGGCGATGAGAACATATTGTTTTGTCGCACATATTAAAAAAAGTTATTAGAATAAGCAAGAGCTCACGCTTTTAGTTTCAAATCTATCAGTATCACAGTTAGGTCCGACCAAGTTGCTGGCAGTGCAGCTGGGCAGTCAATTTGGCGTTACGTTATCAGCCAACTGTTTAGCGCTTCGCTCTTCACGCCCTCCGTGACCTTAACATAGGCTGCTCAACAATGGAGCCTTTTTGTGCCAAAACCTACCTTCCTCTGGGAGCCGCTTGGCGCGCAGAGTAGCGGGTTTGTCAGGCGAAGCCCAGCGAGCGACACCGGTTTTCCAGGAGCCTTTACCAACCAGTCGCCGGTCAGCGCAGTGGTGCCTCCAGGGGCAGCAGCCGAGGCACGGCCCGCTCGTCATCAAACTGAAAAACACGATGGATCCGCGTTCGTCTCTTTCAGATCCGGGAGATCACATCAGACCGCACACCACCACGCATGCCGATGTACCGACTATTTCTGGGCCACCCCTGGGATCGAGGAGCACCGTGCCCCACCATTTGCGGACGATCGCTGATTGCCTGCGGTCAAGTACTAAATCAGACTAGAGCTATTCAAGCAACATTTGTCAAGAGGCCGCGTGGAGAACAGGAACAGGCACCGACCTCATGTGAGCCCAGAGTCTGCGGCTGTCATAACCAGCAGCATCAGACGTTATTATCTCATCACCGCACACGGCTGGTCTCATAACATCACAGCGAATATCCTCTCGTCTTCGTTCGTAATCAACGTCGAGTTCATCAGAATGCATTATTTTCCGATTTATTTATTTGACCTTCGTTGCCAACATATGCTTTTGCCGTTCAACCTCATCATATCATTTCCGTCATTAACCGTTTGTACCAACACCGAACTGCATAAAACGTCACAAAACGATATCCGAGAAGTCTTTCAGAACAAACCACCGACGACAGATTGATTTAAAGAGAAAAACAGTTTAAACCGCAGCTTGGGATCCCGTTTTACGTTAATGCGCCAATACGCCTGCAAAACGCAGCTCGACATCGAAGAAAACACCGCCGTCGTCGACGCACAGCCCGTCCGCGAGAATCGGTAATTGCCGCACCAATAATGACGTTTCGAACAGCACAAGCATACAGATCAGCAGCAACAACGCACCCCTTACGCTTACCACACAATGGTGGGTCGATCGTAACCACTTCGTCGCCTGCTAAACAAATGTCATATAAAGTCATCAGCGAATACGCACGAAATAAACACGCATCCGTCAACGGGTCGACAGTTCAGAGTTGCTTCATTGTTTTTACAGAACCGCCAGCACCGGAAGAGTCGCCCCGTAGATTGTAGTTTCAGTTAACAGCGAGCGTGGGGGTTCAGCATACATCAAATTACGCATCCATCAGGTACCGAACCTTGTTTCAGAACCATGTTCATAAATTATAGCCGCACACCGCGAGCAGACAAGATGAGCTGCGAGCTGAAGAAGCCGCACAGTACTGTTAACTTCGCAACGAACATTGTTATCACAAACAGACAAACACGGTTTCACGAACTGTTCACAGTCTTCTTTTGGCCCATATTTTCCGTTTCTTCGCTTATCGTTATTACCCGTCTTCGCCTGTAGTTATTGCGCACCAGTAGTTTCGTCTTTCTTCACCACGTCCCTTTATCCCGAGTTTCGCACGCAACGATGATTGCCGGACGAATTGCACCGACGACTTGAGCTATCTCATTTGACCCAGGGTTCGCTTTTTTTTCAGCACAGAAGACGCGATATTTCCCTCAGTTTGAACAGCAGTATTACCATAATACTAACCCCGCTCAATGAAGCTTTCGTTCGTGGGCGTTTTTCGATCAGTTTTCCGGCGTAAAGCACGTAGCAGAGCAAGCAGACACGACAGAGTTAGTATTTCTAAAGACTCGACGCCGAGTCAACAGTTACCGATATCATTCACCATCAGGCGATCTCGTCAAATCACATTTTCAAAGACGAACAAAGCGTTCACCGAAACAAAGAATCGTTATTAACTGCCGCGGATTTAACGGTCTCTCGGTGGCAGAACAGGCAGTATTTAGTGAGAACGGGAACCCCGACTCCGTGAGCCCACCTGCAGCCAGGCGCCCGTCATCGCGACCGCGGCGACGGTGTCGTGACGGTCAACACAGCGCCCGCATCGTCTGCTCGCACGCCCACCCCCTGAGCGTGCGCGCATTCATTGCTTAACGGCCGAGAAACAGTTATCTCTAAACCACCGTTAAAGAGCGTGGTTCTCAGCCACCGTCGTACCCTCATGACGCCCTGTCCGTTATGCTTCCAAATGCGCATCAATCCCCACTCTGTGGCTATTGTCCATTGCACAGCTTCGTTCATATCAGTTGCCAGTTCCGCTGGAGTCCCAGCGAACAACAACAAAAACGCATGTGTCGAGCCCAACCGGTGTACCGCTTTTGCTCAACGCCCAACCGACAATCAATAACCCGCGACGCTGGCATAACGGATGATGGACGCATAAACTAAATGAAGCTTGAACTATCTGGCGAGTGACTGAGCAGGCCAACGGCAAGGAAATGACCGCCAGCTGTCAAACGTCAAAATGTATGCGTAACGTCCATCGCGCCGAACGGGACATTGCCATCAGCAGTCGACTGTGAAATCCCGAGTATCTGGTCATGACGGCGGTCCGCATTATCCCGTAATCACGGCGCAGTGGCACGTTTGTGCTACGGCCATCAAATGGCCCATGACCGACGCTAACACACCATGAATATAACATTATCGTTCTTTCAGCAGCATCAGCACAGCCATAAGCAGTTAACATGCACTATCACTACTATCATTACACACACAGTACTGCCTGTTTACAAGAGTGAACCTGTAGCAGGCTCGCGCTTTTCATTTCTTTCTTCTCTCTCTCTCTCTCCGCCCCCGACCGCTGGGCTGAGGAAGAGAGAGAGAGAGGAAGGGAGGAGAGGGGGTAGAATACCAGCGAGAGAAGAACATAGCATAACACGGGTTCCATGTAAAAAATGTAAGGTGACGCTAATAATACAGTAATAGTAATGATAGTAGTGATAATTAAAGTATTAACTGCTAACATAGTGTGCTGATGCAGAAGGGGAGTATGCTGAAGGAGAAAGACATTGAAAATGTTTATGTTCAATAGAATTGTATTACAGCATCAGTCTCAAGAGTATTTGATAGCCATATCAGATGCCACTGCACTCACGAGAGTACTGCTGTAATTTACAGGGCTAATGCAGGCCACTAGGTCACTTGTGTGATAAATATCAGGATTTCACAGTCAGCCTTGATGCCTGTAGTTCTGTGCTCCATCAACACTGACAAGTGCTTTGTATTTTTCATTATACATACATTTTAACTGTATTTTGTGCCTTGCTTGTTCAGCTTTCCCTTACTCACATTGCCTGGGCAAGTAGTCACTTTCTATAGTGTTCAGATTTTAGTTTTATACGTCCATCCATCCGTTATCATACTGCTTATCCTTAAGGGTTGCGGGAGGGGGATGGAGCCTATCCCAGTTGACATTAGAGCAAAAAGCGGGTACACCGACAGGTATTTTTATACATTTTTATTTATTGTTCACTAGAGTTTCCAACAGAACTTTGCAAGACCAACTGGTATAAGGTTGTTGCAATGTAATAAGACTGTATACAAATTACAGAGATTGAGTACACATTTAGAATATAGCAAAGGTTAGAATGTCCATAAAGGGGTTGACTGAAGTGGGCTTAAAAGCAGAACCACACTCTTTGTAGTGGTGGTTTAGAAGTGCCTTTGATTTCTCAGCAATTTTTACACTTAGGCACTTAATAAGATACACTTGCACACCCTCACTCAGAAATTTGATGACATGCAGGCAGACAGATGCAGAGCACTGTAACAGTATCCTGACTTCATCACCTGCTAGTCCAGCAGTGAGGCAAGGGTATCATCCATCTGGCTGCAGAGTGGAAACATCACAGGTCCAGGGGGTTTCCCATTCTCACTAAATACCTGCCTGTTCTGCATACCACCTCAGGATTCATTAAATCAAAGTACAGCAGTTAATGGCAGTTCTTTTGGTTTCCACATTGCAGGACACAGCTTGTTACACCCTTTAAATGCACCTAGAGATTATCATTAGATAGAATAGTCTCAGTAGGACTTGTTGACCAAAGTCAAGTCTTTGCATGGTCTACTAACTGTTGAAGCAGGTTGTTCTAACTCCTATCATTATCTGCTTTATACTACTACAGTACTTTTTACACCAGAAGGACTGATCAGAAACAATTCTGAAAGTTATCAAAGAAAGCTGTTAAAGGTAGGGTTAAAATTATAAAGTAATACACTTTTTATTCAACTGAGAAATATCTCCTCATCGCCCACTACGCGCCTTCTATGTGTGTGCTGAAAAAAACTATGTCTCTACACAGCCCTGGGTCTAGAAATTGGGATATACCCGTTTATCAGTGCGGACCATTCCCAGCTAATCATGGTGTCGGCGGCAGGAAAATGGGATAGTATAAAGGGGACAGTGGGAGTGAGAAAGACAGAAATACTGGTGCATGCTAATGCTACAGAGCAGAGACAGGGTAATGGCAGATAAACAGCTTAAGAGGAAACAGAGAAATATAGATTTAAAAAGAAAGACTGTGACAGAGTTCGTAGGGCAGTATTGTTTTGTCCTGTTTGTCTTGGTGTAATGTTTGTTGCAGAGTTGTGAGTATTACTGTGCAGCTACTGTGCTAGCTCTGAGAAACCATCTTTGTTCTGCTCAAGGTGTTAGCTTCACAGCTAATATAATTTATAGACATGAAGACCTGAAAGAAAAGTCTATAGCACAGTGATTGATGCATAATTTGAAATGCAAGGTAGATTTACCTTCCTGTTAGCTAAACTATGTCTACAGGGCTGGTTTCAGTTACTGTAGTTCTGTAAAAACAATGTAAACCACTAACTCCTGCTAGTTTTTGCTCCATTACGTTGTGGATGCAGTGTTTGTGTGCATGTCATTCCTTTGATGAGCTTTTATATGACATTTGTTTTGCTTAAGCTATGAACAAGTGGATACAGTCAATCCCACCATTGTGTAGTAGGAACATGGGGTGCGTTTGTTTTGCTGCTGAGTTCAAATGTCACCAGTCTTTCTCTAGTATGCCTTATATGCCTTATACTGTTCAAAACATCGTATGTCAGTTGTTTTTGCAGCAATTACCCCAGTTGTCTGTGTCTGGATTCTAACTAGGCTGTCCTGTCAACAACAATAGTGTGAATTTTTCTTCAGTATCGAACTGCTGTGTTTTGCAAACGTATTGAAAACACATTGTGCTTATGAAAACAGGATCCAAAATAATGCAGTTTTAAACTGTTTTTTTTTCTCTTTAAATCAATCCTATCATCAGACAGGACATTTCTGCAAAACCTCAAGATTATGTTTATGACATTTTATACAATTCAGTGTGAAAATTTTAAAACTTATCTCTTTCCTTATTTTTTGTGCCTTTTAGTTAAGGTTAGGGAAAGATCATAGTTAATGGCAAATGGTGAAAATATGGTCAGGGTTGGACAACTAAAGCACTATGTTGGCACAGCAAGGAATCAAATAAATAAATCAAATAAATGCACATTCCTAGTAGATGACATTGAATTTTGAACAAGAGACGGAGGATGTGATCACTGTGATAATGTTATAGAGTTGTAAAATTCTGTCTGGTAGTAGGATAAACCAAAACATCTGATAACTGCTGGATTATGACAAGCCACAGACTCTGATCTCCCACATAAAAGTCAGATGCCTGTTCACCACCACCCTGACCTCCACACCTGAACTTTCCTCTTTAGTAAATGACATGTTACTTCCCTGCAAACCATATTATTAAAATAAGCTCCACCCTAAGTCTGATTTAAATACCAATACCAAAACCCAATCTTAGCCCAGTCACAGCTTGGTCCTTAAGCCCTATAAATAAGTGAGGCACAGATCAAATTCACTATCCTCTTTTTCAGTCCAAAATTTGTAGCTGTTGCCCCAAAGGAAATAAAAAAATCCAGTACATCAGCATAAATGCATGGTGACCTTGTCTGTCTGGTCCTGGTCTTGAAGCATCTCCCAGATCTGAAAGAAACAGGCAGATTATCCACATCATTAATTTTCCAATTTGATGGCTGAAATAGCAGACCGTGCCTCAGCCTGCTGCCCCCTCATAATGGAAACCTGCTCCCCACCTTTCACTGGCCAGCGGCCTGGTTAATTAAAACTCCTCTGGAAAACCAGGTGTCAACTCACTGATATACCTATTAAACCCACTTCTACTCTGCGCACTAAGTAACTCAACTCCCCAGAAGGGAAAATAGAGTTTTTAAACTTTTTTAAAAATCTCCATTGTTTGAGCATAAGCCTATAGCTAAAGGTCACAGAGGGTATGAAAGAGCAAGCCATACTAAACCAGACAGCTGAGGAAATGCTGTATAGCATAGAGTGAAAGCTACTTAGCTTTCACTGTATAGCTTTAGTTCAGACCTAACTAATGATACTAATTAGGTTTGAACTAAAGCAGTAGGGGTAAACTTCCACTACTGTTGTTGCTGTTTGATACAATAGCTATCTTTCTCCCCTAATATTATGGTGCAGTGAGATAATGATATGTTCTCATCATAGAACTGATCAATACACATGTTGCACTGTGAACGGTCTTTAAATGTTATTGGCATAGTATCAGTTTCCACACTGAACCGTGGAATGGCCGGTGTGAGGCCTATTCAAGCTTGATGTGCAAGGTTCCAATCACTGACATGTGTGCATGAGCCGCAGCACAATATGCACACATGCACACACACACAATACTTAGGTAAGTAAATCATGCATACATTTAAAAAAAATTAAAATCACACTTATTTTTTTCTTTGTCTTTTACAGTGAACCTACTGAAGTATCAATTATAAATCTCTTTACAATCTCTCACACTGGCAACAGCCGTCACACTATATTTTTGTCCATCCATATGTTCGTCCTTCCCATTCTTCTGAACATAATATGGGAGTAGTTCACTGTGACCTCATGTCTGTTGCATTCTTGTGAATGTGATATCAGGAATGCCTGGAAGACATGGTCAAGGAAAGAATTATGTGTATATCACTATCCTTGCTGTCTTGCCATGAAACTCCATGAAATAAGATCTGTGTAATCCAGCATCAATGCAACATAATTTTCTGTGGCCATACCAAACCCACATGTTCTTTCCTGCTGTGCATACATAGTTTTGAATTAGTTGTGTATGGTTTGTCTCATCTTGTTTCAGTGTTTTTGTCTCCACTGGTCTAAATGTTGTTTACTCTCTCTGTATAATACAATTTGGGGGATTTTGGAAACATTTAGCCTTCATTAGTTGAACCCTGGTCTACAGGTGCGGTGGTTTTGAGTCAGGAGACTGATTCTCTTCCCGGATATGTAACCCAAGACTGACAGACTGACAGGCTGACTGACTGACTGACTATTCTTACGTTACAGCAGCAGAGACAGCAACAATTAGGTAACAACAAAGATTATAAAAAATATCAAAATGTGAAAGGAATATAAATATGAAAATATAAAAGCTAATAAAATCTTTAAAATATATACATAATAATTTAAATTGCAATTAAAGGCAGAATTGAAGATGAGAGGAACAGTTACTGACTGCAGCATAAGGATATGTACAATATTTACAGTGAGTTCACAGATGTGTAACTGGCTTGAATGATGAAAAAATATAGTTATGTGCAATATTTTCATCTAAGAATAGATGTCATAATTCACTGTCTTCAGTAGTTTGTGGCATTTGTTTGTGCCATGTGCCACTTTGACAGATTGAAGGGTGGCTGCATCCATAGCACGCCTTCCACCACAGAACAGGAGAGAAGAGAGGGAGAGCACTTTGTGTTAAAAATGCAACTGTCCCTGCTTCACACTCAAACATTTATTTTATCACTTACAAAAACTGAATGGATTTTCTGATGCTTATCTGATTAGTTGCTATTCTTATTTTGAGTTTCGAGCCTCCTTGTCTGTCCCCAGACTTCATGATGTCTCGGCTATGTTTTAGAAGATGGGTGGATATGATAATGAGTGATCACTAACATGTTTCAAACTTCACACTCACTGTTTTTAATGCAGGCTCTCTGCTTTTAATGTGTAGTCAGTCTCCATTTTCATATGAAACCCTATACACATTGTGGACTACGGCTAGTCAACCCCTAAGCAGTACAACTATATACAATACTATTCTATTTTTCAGCATTGACATGCATCAGCTCTCCAGAAAAGCACATCTCAGCCACTGCACCCTGCACGGCTGCTTTTTTGTCTGTTTAGTGCATCCAGTCTGTGATCTAGGCGAAAATTGATCCCTATCAAGTCTTAATTAATTACATACAATATATCATCAACCAACTTGAGGGGAATGAAATTGTGTAGACAGAATAAACAGAAAACTACTACTACTACTACACTACTCAATCCACCACACATCTGCTGTACACAAACACTTATCATTCCAACCTTGTTTCCATCCCTTTGTTTCTGTTGTTCCACTGCTACAGATATCATCTCAAGGTCTGTTAGTGAGGATTATTGTGTCTCCAGTGAAATGCCAAGGCTAGTGCAAGACGGCTGCCCCCGTCCACGCTCTCTGCCACCACGGAAAGACATTGATCTCATCAGCAGCCACAGACCTTGGGTTTTTTTCTCATTCAGATTGCTTTTCTCACTCATATTCCTTTTTTCCACACCATGTTGTCTGCTCACACTATGTGCCCTCATATGAAGCTCATATTGGACAGGGTCAGTGAAATATGACAAGGCTCTACAGGAGGTAGCAGGGATAAAATAGGGTCAGATAAGTTTTTCTTACACTGTCGTCTGTATTTCTTCTGTCTGCTTTTGTCCTTCTGTGGGTTAATCTTACCTGTACTTGGATTTCAGTGGTTCCCTTGACCACAGTGTTGAGATACCCTTACCGTACCAGAAAATGCAATGATTTCTTTAATATCTATAATATCTATCTATAAGTTTACCTTATAAGGTCAATAAATAAATTCCTCATCCTACTAAATTAGTCTGAAATCTTATTTTTCAGTTTACCAAAATGGAAATAACTAAAGTAATTGCAGTGTGCCACATTTTCATTGGCATGTAAGAGAAAAAAAATGCTAAACATGCTCTTAGTTGGTCAGTGGGGTCTAAGAAAGATATCTAACATTACACATTTATTTATATAAATGTCTTCCATGTTTACCATTATGTACACCTCATGCTGAGAGCAGTTTCTCTTTTTAACACAAAAACAGTTTTTATTCACTAATTACTTCAAATCACTTCCACTTTGACATCTCTACATTGGTGGAAGGATGAGCACATATACTTGCTGATGCCTCTGGAAAGGTCTTTCAAAATCAAACACCCCTCTCCAGGTGCCCCACTTGAGTCAGATGGCTAGCTAGCAACTTGCCCCATGATTCTCCTCTCTTGAGCGTGTCATACACCACCTGGACTAGGAACTTGATCTAGTGGGACAGCTTTTCACAGCTCAGCCTATGTCACCTTCCTCAGCACATTGTCCCACCATTACCAGGGAGTCTTTCTGCCCCATTGCCAGCAACCTGCATGACCTCTTCCCCTTCTTGCTGATATCACCTCCCACTTACCCTGGCAGTGCTTCTTATTCCCTTTGGCAGTGTCAGTCAGGGAATTTGGACAATATCTCATCCCCGCTCTGCCTTGAGTCATCACTTCCAACAGCCTTGGAGTTTTTATGCCCATGGAGTGGGATG
>BRZM01004974.1:26464-50633 GCA_033238685.1 Lates japonicus
TTTCAGTCACGGTCATTCTTGTGACGGCAAAGCATTCACATCAGAGGCTCCATGAAAGGCAGCAGTGACTGAGCTTATCTTGGACTGGCAGCTGCAAAATTGGGTTAAGGTCAATACAACAGAGAAATCAACAGTTTGCGTTTTAATGTCAGTTATCGTGACCGTAACAGATGAGAGGCAAGTCAATCAAAAAGAGTTTTGAATAACTGTACAGGCTGATGTGACTCCAGCACAAGAACTTGTAACTGAAACCCAAAAATATTTCCGCAACGCCTCATCTTATTTTCATATTGGTACTTTTATTCTTTTACAGCTTGCTTCTCCTCATCCTCAATGCATCCGGTCTCCGCTTTATTTTTTTACATCTTTTTTCGGCTTTCACCCCTGCAAGAATCTCACCCCAGTTCTCAACCCACAACCCTGACCCAAACAATGAGCTTTAATTCACTTATATTCTACATTTTCAATCCTCTTCTTTATTTTTTCTCGCCATCTACCCCTATCAATGCATTTCCTCTTTACCAGTTGTTCTCACACGAAAGTCTGTAAACTGGACGTTCTGTCTTTATCTCTACTAACTTTCATTTAATTCTTTGAGACCTACCAGCACTGCAACACAATCCCACAACTGATTTTCATCACCATCACCCAGGAAACGCCAAATGTTTGCTGGCTTCGCTTCTCCACGCAGATTTAATGTTAGAATCAATTTTGGCTGTTGGTTGGTCACGAAATAATTGGGAATCAAAGACTTTTCACCACTTTCACTTCATTTTCCATATACAACAATTCCTCAGAGACAAGCAGAATCTCTGTATACTAAATTGCCAACAGAGTCACCAGGTCTGTATTCGCTTATTTCTGCGATGTCATCACAGTGTAAACAATTTCATCAGGCAGTTTCATTCAGCACATCGCTACCAGGATCATCTCTCACCGCCCTCCCTCGCCTCCAAATTTTCTTTACCCTACCCCACTGTAAACGGGCATGGAAAGAGCCACATCAACGGCTTCTCTCAAGCAGACCGTCTCCAGATACCACCAGTCTGAATGAGTGTGTGTGTGTGTGTGTGATCGCCCCAGGCTGTGGGGTGGGGCAAGAGAACAGAGCTAGGGCTGAAGTGTGTGGTAGTGTGTGTGTGTGTGTGTGTGTGTGTGTGTGTGCTTATAGAGAAACGAATAGGCGGAGTGGGTGGACTGCTCATGCCTTGTGGCAGGGTGTGTGACTCAGTGGTGGACGGATTAGAGTAATGATATTTATTGTAAATCTCCAATAGCCCCAAGGTACCGCAAAGCACACACACACCACACACACACCAAATAAATTGCACACACACCTACGGTTTGGCCTTTGTGACTATGTATGACAAGTTGTGTCGCAATACACATATATTAATTAATTACATACTGCCTACTACATGACCCACACTTATCGTACCACACACAGACACACACAACAGTACAGTAGGAGGTACATGTATTAAAACAGCCTCATCTTTATTCTTATTATTTCAACAACAAATACTACGGTAAAGGGACAGAAGTTTGCTTTAGGTGGAAGTTACAATCAGAAACCCCTGCCTCCAGCTGTTTTCAAAAGTGTTGAAACCGTGGTGTGTAATCGCCACCAGAAAACAATTGTTTACCTTCCCCTGGCCCCGCCCCCGCCCGTCCTTCACCTTTTTTTTATCTGCGTAAAGGCTATTCTAGTTGGGTCAGAATTGCAACAGTGAGCCAGCTCTAGAAAGGTGAATGTTCGGTGACTGAGTGGGAAAGTGAGTTTGACCAGGTGATGAAGCTGGCTGAGCAGTCCTGTTTTCCTCACACAAATTGAAACCACTTAACAACATTGACCCGGTCTTAGCTTACTTTTGGGACAACAGTTTAGTAAAGAGCCTGGCAATTGTTCTGACTTGAATTTTGAGCTAGGAACTGTCAGACGACACCAATGGCATACCAACCTAATTTCATCAGGACTCAATTGTAGACTAAACCGGTTTTTCGACTTGACACTGAATCTTGGCCAAATCTCCAGTCGAAAAAAAACTTTTACTTGATAGAAGAAGTTGCTTTTTGTTTTTTTCCTCCAGTCAAATTTCAGGCTTTACTCTCTCTCTCCCCAGTTGTGTTGTAACAAATCCTATGCATTATATCTCAACTTATTTGCATTACAGGTATGCAGGTACATTCTGAAAAAAGGCAGACAGCACTGGCAAGCAAACAAAAACCACAGCCAAGAATAATTGAAACCCTCTGCTTCAGATCATAGTCATGTTCCAGGATAAGAATTTTGTAATGTGCTTCTTGTAGTGTTGAGGCAAAGTTTGAAAATGGGTATATGGATGTGTCAAGGGGCAGACATCTCTTGAGTCACCGTACTGAGAGTAATAAGATAAATCATTTTATACCCGGCTTTGTTTACAAGATTTCTCCTATCTTTGATCAGTCCGACACACACACACACACACACACACACACACACTATCTATGCTATATGTCCCAGTCACGATAATGTCGGTTTGTTACAGCCTGTGAATCAGTAATGGTGCAGCCTGATTCCCTGATTGTGTGTGTGTACAATGTGTGATGTTCATAAGTGTTTTGAAGGTCTCCTACTTGTAAGGTCATTTGGTCCTGGCGTTACAGGTCTCAGCGTGTCCATATTGGCTACAAAGGCCCCTCCGATACTGATGTCTTCGATACTGTAGTAATACTGTAGACAGACAACACACAACATCAGTTATTATCACCGATACTTTGTGATATTTAGGAGTAGTTTGACATTTTATTGCAGAGAAGATCGATACCATGCTCATTCCTGAACCTGGAATGTGGAGATTGTTAGCTTAGCTTAGCATAAAGACTGGAAACAGGTGGAAACAACTAGCCTGCCTCTGTCCAAGGAGAAAATAATAAGAAGAAGAATCATTTAAAAAATCCCTTTAAGGCTCATTAATTAACAAGTTATATCTTGTTTGTTAAATTCTGGCAGGTGGATTTTGCTGCTTTTGGTCTTTATGCTAAACTAGGCTAAACATGACCTGACTAAAGCCTCATAATGCACCAAAATATAAAAAAAGTGCACTAATTAACATCTAGTATCTTTTTTGTTTTTTATTCCAGACACAAATGTATTCCATACACAGACGTAAAATTACAATTTGTAGTTTTAGAGACTGATATGACAGTGGTATCAATCTTCATATTCAAATCTTGGCAGGAAAGGAAGTGAATGTTTTTCCCAAAACTTGTATATCCAGTAATATCCAATCAGAGTAACAATCACAAGTAAGTTTTATAGTTTTACTGTCGATCATTTTGGAAGAACATGACAAAATCACTGCGTAAGAGGTGATCTGTTTTGTCTTACCCTGCGGGTGACTGTGGGGTCGCGGAGCGTCTTGCCCATCAGGTGTCCCAGCAGAGTGTTGGTTCTCAGGAAGCGCAGCCTGATGTTGGTGGCCTTGGTGAACTCCCTCAGCACCGGCGAGTAGGAGAAGTTCATGGCCCCAGGACGACCGTTCACCAAGGACACCACGATCTGAGAGGAGGGGAGGAGGACAAAGGCATTATCAGCTATGTCTTATTTCAGTAATGAGGCACTTTTACCTTTTTATATACAAAGGTAAGATGACTTTAAATGATAAACAGCATTAGCTACATGAGGCAGAGTTAGAGAAGAGGTTTAACAAAGTGGGAAATAAACAATAAATGAAAAATCTATCAGAAAATAGCTTTGAGGCCTTTGGAATGGACATCTTGAAGATATTTAGGTCCCATCTGCACAAATAAACTTAGTAGCAGTGACGAGTTAATGTTATTTTGCACAAATTGATTGATTCGATGCTTCACAGTGGCCAGAGTCCAGCATGATGTCTTTAAATGACTTGTTTTGTCCATTAAACTAAGATTTTCAGTCACATAAGATGAAGAAAAACAGCAAATATTCACATTTGAGTAGGATGTAGGGAATGTTTGCTTGAAAAATGACAATTGATCAATTATCAGATCAGTTGTTGATCATTTTTCTGTTGATCGACAGCTCTACAAAAACATTTTAATATGTTATATACGAACACAAACATACCTCTCCGTTCTCCAGTGGGACAATACGCGAGTATTCGGTGGTGCAGACGACGTCGTCATCATTGGTGATTCTTTCGATGGTTCTCTGCCCAAAACGCTCGATACAGTCTCTCTTAGAGGCTGCACACACACACACACACACACACACACACACACACACACAGATGAAAGAGAAGCAGAGAAAGGGGGGGAGAAAAAAGAGAAAAGCTTATGATCAGTTAAAACCACATACTGGGAAACTCATGTTAAGCTTCATGAGTGTGAGCCACCTTGTTGCATTTTAATGATGCGTCTCAGTGTGATAATTAGAGGAGGTTTGGTGGAGGTCTATGTTTTTCCCTACAGTCCTCCTTAAATACACCTCAGCTGGAGCTACACAACAGCTGGAACGCACAATCATCAGCTGGCTACACTAACTGTATAACTCCCCCTGTCCTACTGTAAACTGATTCCAATCACAAACCTGATACCTCTGATTCAACAATCTTTTTTATTCATGAATTAATCATTGTCCTCTTTATGTGGAGCAGTTTTGAGGTCTTTTAGAATTCATTCAAATCTAGCAGCATGTTTGATGCTTTGGCTTGTTTGAGCCACACTGTTTCCTCATGAAGACAGAGAGCACATTCCTGGAATAGTTGTCAGTTTATCTCAGATTTGTCCTTGACACAGAAGAAGACACTGAGAAAACAAGACAAAGATGAGGAGAGAAGGGTGATTTTATAATGTCAAGATGTCAGATCCAACCCTCTAGGAGGACTGTGCGAGTGCAGCTTAGTACCGGCTGCAGCAAATCAAACTAAAACTGTCAAATAGCTCCGGGATTTACAGCTTTGAGCCCAATGCTAATTTACTCTGTGCTATTTACCACACACGCATGTATCTCCTGTCCTCCCTCTGGCTGTGAGACACTGTGGATTAACACCAACATTTCAGGGAAGACTTCATCCTGCTGCTCAGCAATTTAACAGTTTATGAAGTGCCTCTGATACTTCTTACTGTTTAGTTGAAGGCAGACAGTTGAAAAAGATCCAGTGTTTTATCTTTTGTAAGGAAAGTTACTTTTCTCATTAAGGCACATTTTAGGTAAAGGGGGAAAGGACCAGACAGGAGCTGATGGTTGGTCAGGTTGAACCAAATGAGGACCTAATGTGAGCTGACGCTGGCCAATATTAGCCTGTGTTTGGATTTTGGGGGTGTAAATTGCAGAACTGGGCAAGATTTTCCTTGCAGAATTGTCCCTCATCTCCTACATGCTGTCATCTGAAACTAGTGATCAATGTCAGGACTGGTTTCGAGCTGTATATTTTTCTTTTACGTTGTTACATTTGTCCTAGTGTTTGCTTGATCTTTTAACTTTAATTTAAAGCTCTACCGTTGATCTGATTTGGACAGCATTAAGCAAAGA
Organism: Lates japonicus; assembly: GCA_033238685.1. Lineage (NCBI taxonomy): Eukaryota > Metazoa > Chordata > Actinopteri > Centropomidae > Lates > Lates japonicus. Next base: position 31,959 of record BRZM01004974.1, read on the forward strand.
GTCCCCATGAGTATATGCTGCACTAATGTATTTAAGTCTGAGAACAAGCTGACGTGTACTGTTAGTGTAAAACTTAACATTAAAGAATTTCAAATTAAAAGACGTCCATCAAACGGTCAAGATTTTATTTGTCTGCCACTGCCATCTTGGACACCTGGAGCAGCTTTCAATAATGCTAATTAATGCCAGGTCATAACGTGGAAACACTGTATACTCACACACATACACACAGGTGAGGTAGACCCAAACCCCCGCTGAGTCTCTTTACTCAGATGTTCTTCAAGCTGCAACCTGCTGCCAGACATGCCTGGAATTCCCCTCCAGCCCACCTGGATTGACAGCTGCCACAGCCAATCAGCTGGCAGCTCTATGATGTAATGACCCCCACCCCCCGGCCTGACCAACAAACCAACCAACCAATCACCTGCCTGCCCCCCAGGCTGCTGTTTAACTCTGAGATTACAGGGAGAATTAAACCGAACCCTGAGGGAGGCTAGGAAAGCATGAAGTGATGCTGATGGAATCTGACGTGGTGTGGTCCTAATAACCTGACATCTGGAGTCAAACATTTGTGTGTATGTATGTATTGTATAGGTGAATATACTGTACATGTGTACGCATGCTTCTACTCACATGCGAAGTACTGCCAGGGTCGGTAGGTCTGACCGAAGTCGATGGATCTCTCCAGAACCCAAAGGTCTGGACGGGGAGAGTTGGCGAACTTTATCAGCACGTAGGCGACATGGAAGAGCTGCAGAGACACACAGAGAAGAAGAAACTCACATTAAAGATCATTTTCTAACATTAACTTTGTTTTGATTGTTTTCCCGAACATTTCTGTGATTTAATGTGAATTCAGCCAAGAGAAAGGAGAAAATGCAAAAGGCCAAAAAGGAAAGAAATAAAGGATGTGAAGAGGTGAAGAGAAAAGAAAAGACGGGATAGGATAGGAAAGTAGGGACAAGACAGGACAGCCAACCAACAACTGAGGTGAAAAAGGAAGAGCGAGCTGCCAGCTTCTAATAAAACCAATCGACCTTTGCGTTGACCTCAACAGTTGACCTGTGAAACTTCTCCTCTCTGAGGACACATCACGTCAAAACCAACTACAGTACGTCTGATCTATCATGTCCTGTTACGAGTTGTTGTCAAAAAGCTCCTGATTCCTGACACTAATGAGCACCAGATGCTCCTTCGTCACACTCTCTAGTTTCAGCCCGGCTCTCCGGCCGTCTGCAGTCTCTTCTCTTTCACTTGTCATCCCTCATTCGTTTCCTGAAAGACCCTGAAGCTGCTTAGACGGCGATGACAAACTGCTCTCATGGGCAGAGAGGGAAAGAGAGAGTAGTTCAGCTGTACTGTTTTGTCTGTCAGACCCTGAAATCGCTCCCCAGTTGAAACAGAACACACTGAAATAACACCATGACACACATAATAACATTATAACAAATCACAATCACCTCCTCTGCCTGTGTGCGTGAATATTGTACAAAGGAGCAGTGTTGATAGCTCAGTGTAAGTGAAACATGTGTTGAGTTAAACTACATATAAATCTGTAGGCTGGAGCCCCTTTGGCGAGTGGGATCAACAAAAGCTGACTGGAGTCAGTCTAATCAATGGAACCAGATTGCAGGTGTGGGTTAGAGCAACTTTGACTTCAAAACATTTTAAGTTGGACAAGAAGCATCTGCTGATGTGAAGCATGCCTCGTACAAAAGAGATCTCAGAGGACTTAGGATCAACAATTGTTGATTTGCATGAAGCTGGAAAAGGTTACAAAGTCATCTCAAAGAGTTTAGATATTCCTCAGTGTAACAGTCCAATGGAAGCAATGTAGCTCTGTGGTTACTCTCCCTAGAAGTGGAGCCCAGCTATTGGCGACTATGAATAATGGATGGTTCAATGAAATATAAAAAAAGAAAAGGTTTCAGGAACTGGCTGTAGCCGGTTAAATATCTCTGTTTATGAGTCTACGAATACAGATCACAGTGAGCATGGAGAATAAAAAAGATTCCGAAGTTTTCCCAAGAGCTTTTAACACCCACACACTCATTTAAAAAATGTAGGAGTCGGAGAGTTGTCAGAATAGTTTGGAAGAACGCAGCAATACGCTGGTGTAAGAAGGGAAGCCCAACGGTGAAGTAGGGTGAAGGGAGCATCATGATTTAGTCCTGCTCACCACCATCATGTATCTTGCAAGATAACGTCAGGGTGGCTGTGCATCAGGCTGAAATCCCTGAACCCAAAGTCTGAGCAGAAAATCCAATGTTACTCAGACCATGCGACAGGAGGGTACAATTTGAGCTTAACCAATTTGTCTTCAGTCCATGCTGCAACAAGCCTTATAAGGTTTGCTGGTTTTGTTTCACCACAATGTCATCACTCTTTGGATCATCCATCACCGGGAGTTCAGTTCAGATTCCACCTTTCTCATATGCAGCCTGTCGGGGCAGGAGACAACACACACCACACACAACAACTTGCACAAAGACCTGCAAAAACTAGTACTACTAAATGCAGTGGAATGCCAAAAGTGTGTATTTCAGGCTGATGAATGGAGAGAGGAGGATGGAGAATATAGAGGATGAACATGGGCTGCTTGTTGACGAGAGACCAGGTTCATCCATCCAGCTCCATCATTCTGCTCGAAGCCAAACCGCAACTTCAGTAAGATTTAGATGATCTCAACAAGAAAGAGAGAAACAGTTTTATTGATGAGTCATTCTGCAAGTCTGTAAATTCTGGAGTATTTCAGATGGTTTTGAATTTATATCGACCGCCCAGTTAAAGAAAGTGGATTCTACTCAAACACAAGATCCTGTATATAAAGACAAGGCATGCCTAGTGGGGGGTGTGTGTGTGTGTGATTGTGGCAGAGATCTATATAAACAGAAAGGCATTGGCACATCCCTCAGCCAAAGATATTGAAAGAAAAATCCAGGCTACTCCTCTGATCGAGGGCGAAAGTTTGATCACTAGGAGCACCAGTTCAGAGCCATCCTTGAACTGAAGACGCTTAACTGAAAACACCCACTGAACATGCAGAGAAATCAGGTGACCTGCTCAGAACAACAGCAACAAATCGGACGACTGATCATTAAATTAGTTTAAGTCATATTTGCCAAAAATGCTAAATATTTCAAACTAGCTCAATATGAGATCATAAAGTTTAAAGCTCACATCACTGCAGAAACAGCATCTGGGAAGTTTGGGCTATTGATTAAAGACAAACAAGATATCTAAAGATTACACCTTTGCTGGTATTCACTATTAATGAATGCTTAGAAAGTAAATAGAAGATTCCTTCCAAGGTGTTACTGAGAATGGGAAAGACAGATATGTGAAGTATAATGGCAAAATAAAGAAAGGCATAAAACACTAAACGTTAATATACGATAATCAAAATACCCTTAGGTGCAGCCTTGATGGGAAGTTTAGAATCGTACAAACACGCAAACCTATCATGAACGAATCTAAAGGTCATGTAGCACCTGTAGCTATTAATGGCCAGATGAAGGAACAACATGCACACTAACCAATGTTTCTCTCTCAGCTGTCTGTCTCAGCTCTCAGTGGAGCCAGTCTGCTGGCCTGCATGAACACACACACACATACATACAGCACACAGACACACGACACACTCAATAAAAGGTTTCATTAATTTTTCTCCAAACACAGATAACACCCCATAGGATGGCGGATTAGTGGCGGCTTCCCAGGTCAGTTTCCTGAATTGCCTTTGTGAGACCACTGGCCAAACCGCTGTTACCGCGACAACGGGCAGCCAGCAACAGGTCAGACTAAGAGGGAAGGAAATTGAAAAGCCTTGTAGGTGAAAAGGACAAGAACAACCAGGCTTTATTAAAGTTCTGAGTCGAGCTGAGGCGGCCGCCTCGGCTCGACGCTTAACCCGCAAAGCTCGGCACAGAGTCAGCTTATCAAAGACTGACCACTTTGTTTCACAGCCAGGCGCGGACACATTTAAAAGTGAATAGATTATTTTACCGTAACCTCGCAGGACAGGCTCAACAACTGTGGCACGCCCTAAGAACGATACAAGTGAAGAGGCATCAACGATTTATTTAGATTTGTGATGACAGGAGAGAGTGGGGGAGGGCGGATCAGAGGAGGACGAATGGAAGCAGAGATACTGTGAGTTAGCAGAGTACAGTGACCCAGGGTCGACTGTTAGAAATGGTATTTTTACTACATTAGGTGCTTTATACATGATGAAAAGATTGTGGTTTAGTGGTATAAAAGAGGTTATACATGAGCAGGAATGTGAACTGTACTTAAATCAAAATATATATATATATATATATATATATATACCCAGTATATATGCCCAAGTGTCCAAGGAAAGCAGGTGTGTGTGTGTGTGTGTGTGTGTGTGTGTTTAGCCCCTGGCTGGTTTAATAATTGTACACATTCCTTGGTGGCACCACATTCCCGGTGCCTCAGGTAACCATGGAGATAAGACGAGAGGCATACAACAAAGGGGACAGAGGGAAGGATGGAGGGATGGAGGTAGAAAGAGAGGGAGGGAGGAGACGCGTCGACATGTATTAACCCCTGAAGAGACGGTGATAAGGGTGGACAGATCAACTTTAAACATCACCTGCTGAGACAAAGTCAAAGTTTTAGTAGTGAATTCACAGCTTTTTATGGAAGAAACGCTGTGGCTGAATCCTTAGCATTATACATCTTCTACACCTGGAACAATTAGCCAATTAAATATCAGATTAAATGACAGCCTTTTGACAGCCCTCTGCATAAACTTTTTAATCAGAAAAATGAAAAAGATTATTTTTTGTAAAACAGAGACATTCAAATGCATCATCTCTGCAAAGTTGAATTGATTTCTTCCCTATCAAAATGAACCTTCAGGGCTTCAAAAAATGTCTCCCTTTCCATGGGATTCAGTGTTAAGAGATGATAAAAGATCTAATGGCTGCAATCCCACATCTGGATCTGCACCAAAATCTAATCAAGTGTTCCTTGGCCCAAAGGCAATCTGGCCCCTGAGGGGCTGCAGTGATCGAAAGGAAAGAAGAAAAACAGGTAAATGAAATCAGAAAGTTATTTGAGCACAAGCATCCAGTCTGACAGAAACATGATCACTGAAATACATCTAATAAATGTCAATAAATGTAATGCTACAGGGGATAAAAGACGCGATGACTGGAGAAACAGATGGAGGGAATACAGAGAGAATAGAAAAAGACAGAGAGGAAATCTAAACCAAATGACCTCCAGGAGAAGGGGCAGACCTGGACACTGGTTTTATGCAGTGTGTGTGTGTGTGTGTGTGTGTGTGTGTGTGTGTGTGTTGAGACTGGACAGTATCAGAGTGTGTGACAGACAGACTGACCAATAGACGGTCTAACAGTTGATAAATGTTCACAGCAGAGAAAACACAGAGCGAACTGCTGCCAGTCAACTCATGGCACCACTGACAACACCGTGAGTGTGTGTGTGTGTGTGTGTGTGTGTGTGTGTGTGTGTGTGTGTGTGTGTGTTGCTGAACTGCAGACCAGCTAAAAAGTTCAGCCCCTGGAGGCCAAAGATAAAATGATGAAAACTAATTTCTATTCCTCATGTTTGAGAAGCTAAAGCCAGTAAATTTGTGTTATTCTAAGTTGTTACATGGCTTCAACTGATTATCAGAACTGTCAGATTCATTTTCAGTCACTCACTAATTGATTAACAGGAATCCATTCTCACTGAGCATTCAAGACTGGTGACCCCGGAGAACAGCCTCTTTAATCACAGCTCACACACTGATACAGTGACACCGACAACATGCTGCGACCCTGAACGCAGCACTGACAGATGTTCTGGTGCGTGTGTGAGATATTTCTCTGCAGTAAGCGAGGCGGATGGGCAGATTATTCTGGCGTCTTGAGGGAGTCAAGAGGGATAAAGTGTGTATGTTAGAGAATGTGTCCAGAAGAGAGAGAGAGGGTGATAAAAGACAGGGATAAGGGAATAATGGCAGTGCTGTAAAGCAGCTGTATCTGTCAGTATGGAAGAGATTTAAAGGACCATGAGTCATAAGTGTTTCTCTTACTGAAAGATAATTTTAAAGCATGACAATAGCCACGTACACCTGATATATTTTTTGACGATACATTGTTGGATGCAACCAACTACATAGTATGTTAAAAAAAATGGCACTGACAATTTTTAAGAGCCCACCAAAGGTTCAAAAGCTAAAGATTTTAAATTTACAATAATATGAGAAAACCACATATAAGATAAAGACAAGCAGCAAATCCTCACATTTGATGAGATGCAACCACACAATATGGAAAACTGACTGAAACAAGGAGTCGAGCATCATCACAGCTGCCAGTGAATTTCTCTCCATTGACTCTGTCTGTAACAATTAGTTGATTAGTTGATTAGTTAATTGGGAGTGAGAGTAGAAATGATTAAGATTTGGGTTGAGATAGAAAATGACCTGTAAGCAGCAGCTGCCTCAGTCTTTTCTTCTCATCTTGTTTCTCCAAGTGCTGCACGTCATTTATTGTTTTTAATTAAGCGCAGCAACCGACATTTTGACAAACAGTATGTCTTTGTTGGAGTAAAACACTCTGCCTATAACTCACCTCTACAGATCCTAAAACCAAATTTGACATCAGGTGTTCTTGAGACTTTGGGGTAAAGGAACGCTTTGAGCCCAGTATAGAAGGTAAGACGCCGCAGAAATAGTAAAAGACTTAAAACGACAATTTCGCTCGAAGACTTTTTCCTATTCACTTGCTCAATTCCATTCTTCCTATCTGTCAGTATTCATGGTTGCCGCGAACGGTCCCATTTTGTTCTAGAAGATCCAGGGAAAGTGATCGAAAGTTGTTAGACAATACCATTGGCCACCGATCAGCAGGCAGGAAGAAAGAACTGGCGCGTCGATTTATATCCTTGCATAGCCCATCAGCATTCCCGCAGCATAACCGCGGCAGCAGCATTGAAGCCCAACAGTGCCCCAGAAGGCCCAAACCGCCAGCATCTGCCAACCCATGTCTTGAGACTTCTTTTTCTCCCAACTTTCCTCCAACATAGTTACCTTATCCTCTTTGTCTTTCTCCCTCCTTATATATTTCTCTTCTCAGTCCAACCGAGGCCGAGAGTAGGTTCATTAACGGTCTTGCACTGAGAAGCAGCTGACCACCCGCAGGTAACAATATGGCAGAGGATGGACAAACACTGTTATGTCATTTTCTATTTCAGACGAAACCTTTACCAAAGTTTACGGAATCCACCTTGGCCGTCAGGGCCCACCCATGCGCACGCAACAACATTTTCAATCTTCACAACTTAATCAAGAGGATTCCGGCGCATTCGTTATCGCCATCCACAGGATTTTGAAACTGATATGATCCTCCGTCGGATACTATCAAAAGATCATAAATTTATTTTATAGGCGACCGGTTGCGGAGTGTGTTTGCTTGGGTACAGCTACCTTCGAGACCATACATTCTAACTGTCCGAAAGCGACCGGCACCCCTCTTTATCAAACGCAGAAAATGCCGCAGCAAACAGTAACGATGTATCTGTTTTATTCGTGGCGATTGGTAACGATTATAGTCTGTAGTAATTTGAACGTGACTTGCTTCATTGTGTAGAAAGTAACGATGACACTGAGTTTTTGCTGCAAACCAATTGGTTTCGAATAGGCCTCAACTGATCCAGGCACAAGGCCAAACCCCAGTCTCTGCACCAGCCCTGTGACTAGCCCCAGCCACAACCTTTTGACAGTTCAGCAGGCAGTGAAGTGAATCCATAAGATGGGAGTATTAGGGACAGGGTGAGGCTGAAATGAGGGAGAATCTGAGCCTATATCTCTAGCTTGTTCCTGTGACTGGTTGCCTTCTCCAGGGGTCTGGGAACCCACTCATCGACCCACTGCATGAATTTCAAATCTAGGGATCCCAAGAGGGAAAACTTCCACAACCCGTCTGATCTCATAGGAGAAGATTTTGATAAGCCTGCCTCATTGTTAAAGAAGACACCACTTTGAAGCTCAGTCTTTGAATCATGGCTGGTTGCGCTGATTGAAGATGAGCTTTGACTTGTCCATTGTCGTAATGATTTATCCTTCTGGGAGATTACAGTGGTTACAGTCAGTTCCAGCCGGGCGCCAAAGCTGGGGGTGAAAGTGCGCTGAAACCATTGCGTGGTAAGTCGCCTTCGCCGTGAGGCGCAGCTGGCGCTGGGAGGTGCTGCTGGTCTGACTTTCCCGCTTTCAAATCCACGCACTTAAAAATCATTTAGTCTGTATGTGCTAGAGTAACCAAACCACAGTTTACACGTGGCTACGCTTCCAGCCGTGTTTGCGCGAAATTATTCGCTTTATTGTGCGCATAGAGATGCAATTGGCTTCTGGCACGGTTTTTGACCGTTATTGTTAATTGGCGGTTGTCTCGCCAGCGGTTCGATAGATAACGGATGTTGCATTCTGAAGAGATGGATAGCCTGACCTGCGGGGTTGAAGAAGGTAGCGGGCAGGGGAGAATCAGACGCAGCATGTTAACCCAGGGGTTTGGGCCTGACTTGTGGAAGCCCCGAGGTTCATGCGGTCTGTAGGCAGGGGATTGGTGAAGCAATGGATATAACCCGGAAGACATTTTAAACATGATCTCATTTTTATTAGTGTTTTGTGAGGTTCTAGTATTATTAGAAATATAGGACTTGAACTATATATATTTCATTTAATGTTCAAGAGAAAGAAGAGAAACCCCATCCAACCCCTGAGAATCTGGCTCCATATTTTTATGTCTCCCACACTGATATCCCAGAATCTACATATCTCTCCCAGGATGCAGCCCACAAGATTTGCCAGAGCAACCCACCACACCTCACAGCGGCACATCCACAGCCAGCCCACAACGCCAGCCAGTGACTTTAGAAACAACAGATCATGACCTGTCTTATCTCTTTCCATCCTGCCACTGGTCCGTACAGTAGCAGCCATGTACATATACAGCTATATCCATCACAGATGGGCAGCAGTGCTTACAGACGTGGTGACATGTTGGTTCCAGGAGCCAGAAATGAATACAGACAGAGGAAGAAACAAAAAGTAAGGCGATAGGAGGGAGAAGGAGAAGAGTGGTGAGAGCTGAGGAAGAGCAATGGAGGGTGACGGCAATGAGAAAGGCGCTAGCACATGAAGAAGAGGATGAGTGGAGGAGGCAGATAAGAGGCAAGAGAAATGACCTGTCATGGAAAATACCGTCTGAGGCCTCTCAGGGAGTTCCACCCAGAATAGACATGAAACAAGAAGAGGTTGAGAGTATCAAGAGAAGAGATGAATGACTTGCATCTGAGCTTAAGGACCCTTTGGTACTGAAAGATCACAACATTTGGCACCCGTGGACCGAACTTAAATGAATGAATCTTTCCTTTCATTTTTACTTAAATTAGAAGCAATGGCCATCTACACTTATAGATAAGAATTTGTTATAACTGTTTCATCTTAATAGCTTGTTTAATCTGAAAGAGGTAAACCATAAATGTTTATTTTGCCAGTAACAAATATGCTTTAACATCTGAGTTCCAAAATCTGCCTCATGGAAGAGATGATCCAAAACTAAAGACGCAACACGAAATTGAACAGGATAGCTTCAAATATATAATGCGCAGTCAGGAGGAGGGTGGGAGAGAGTGACAGAGTGCAGGAAGGAGGGAGCAGGAGGAGGCGGGAGCGATGAGGCAGTCCAGCGCACCGCCATCCCGGTTTCCATAGATTGACGTCTGTTCTCACAAGGCCGTCTGGACAAACCAACAACCCCTGCGACGAAACTCCTACAGGTGTGTGTGGGGTAGAAAAAGTTCATTGTTGATGTTTCAGTGACAGTGTATCATCCTCACAGGTGTGTCCCAGAGCAGTTTAAAAAATGTACCACATGTTAATAAACAGTGAGTTGCTCAGCATGGTGTAAAAATCATTGCCTTGAGCAATGATCTAGAAAGCATACACAGGTGCACCTACTTTTAATAAAGCTCTTGTTCTATGCAGGAACTTATACCATAATGTTTATCAGACATTTTATAATACACCTGAGCTTGCCAGGGTAAAAATAAGTACTGAGGATGCAATGCAGTCCCACTGTTTGTTTTAGAGATTGCAGTTAACTACAGCAGGCTAGCATACTGTCTATGCTCACCGTACTGCCCTGGAAGATTTTTGTCCTTAATAAATCATTTCCCACACCCAAACACGAGAAATGAGCCTCAGGTTCAGAAATACCAGAGCTATCCTTTATCCGAGATCCTCGGAAGAGAAGATAGTGTGGTTAATGACGCAGCACCACTGGCAGATTCCCTGCCCAGGACTGAAGGATTGTACCCAAGAGCAGGTGCCACAGGCTCTAGACATTCCAGGACCCAATCTGCCTCACGGTCTTTCTCTCAACTCATTAGCCAGCCTCCTCTCTCCTCTCTCCCCAGCACTAGGGTGGTTATAATTTCTTTTAATTAAGAAGCCTACCCTATTGCTATAAACCTTCTTAATGGGTTAAAGAGTGTAGTTTGAAAATATTAATGAGTCGCACGATTATTTCATAAAGTTATTCAACTGGAAAAAAATTGAGACATCCTACACCAGGACGAGTGTAAAGAATTTTGCCTTGAGGCTTGAGATGGTAATATAGGTTTAAAGTAAAAGCAAGACGAAACAGGAAATAGACACACCCAAGAATGAAGGATCCATTGGGGTGATAAGATACGCAGGTGCCCAGCCCAAAACTTCATGCGTGTTAGCTGAGAGGCAGTAGTGCCCAGCCGACTTTCGCGGAATTAATCTGGTAACATGCTGAAATGTCGAGCCTGTGGTTTGAACTCGTTAAAGAGAAGAAGAATCCATGAATATATTTTAAAACTACTTTGGGAATGAAACAACCCAAGATGGTGAGATACTCAGAGGAGGCTTCCTATGACCTTGATCGTCCTGACGTTTTGATCCATCTTGCTTTTGGTGTGGTTCCTCCTCCCATCCGCTGAGATGTCAACCTAATTAGAGAAGAACGGAGGAGGGCAGGCGAGCGAGATGGGCGAGGCAGGTTGTCCGAGATGGTGAGAGGGCCAAGTCCTGAGGCACTGACTCTAATCAGCAACGACTCTGACGGGATTCATGAGACCACAGAGCTCATGATGCCCACAGGTTGGTAGACCCAGGATGACGCACTTAACAACACACACTGAAAAAATCAGGGTAGTTTGTCTTATGAGACAAACTTAGAAAGACAAACACGACACTGATGAAAAACCACCATGCCCAACCTGAGGCTACCCAACCCCAATTCCCATCTTGATGAATAGAGAAGTTTAGCAGGATATCTACTAGAAGGAAGTCACCGCTTCGCAGAATAGTGAAATAATGGCTGTCTCATGTCCTCCGGCCCCGAGGAAAAATAAAACACAGGGAATAGGGGACCTGAATCCAGTGACTTTTATTCAGTCCGCAGAGAAGGACTATTACACAATACTGCCAAGCAACAGTACGCCATATTAAATCAACAAAGAGTTCAACAGGAACCAAGATAGAATCCACAAATGACCCCACTGGCCCAAGAGATGATTAATCTTTGACCGGTAAACAGGAATGTCGATGCCCACTTGAAACCACCATAATCTTGGTCTCAGAGGTTGAGTGGAGAACCACGCCCATGAACAGACAGCCAGCGCCAGCGAACCTGACTTTGAAGATGCTGATTACAACCATGAAATGATCTAGTTGTAGAAAATAACCACGAACAGGTAAAATCCGTTTTCCAACCAGATAGGGTCAGAGTCTGGAGCCAGGCGAGCCACCGTCTGGCGCCACATTTGAGGTTTAGACATAGCACCAGATAAAATCCAGATGAAATGGTTCGACCCAGTACGTAGTTCAACCACCTTCGCTGGCCTGGCAGGATATGCGAAAACCTCCTTCGCATCAGGCTTTATTCCCCGGTTTCAGAGTAATTTAACCTGTTTGCGCGTTTTCGTTAACCCTGATTAGCGACAGCGAAACCACCGCGCCGTGAAGAACTTCCCTTTCCCGCAATTTGTGCCGCGGCCATATGACGGGTTTCAATCGACTGAAGACCGAACAGACCGCACCAGACGGTGGCAGGTCCATGACAGGCAGACAGAGCTGTCTCCGCATGCCAGTCTGTCCCAAGTGTATGTTAGCATGATGCATTGTGACTATGTGCTGAGGTTCTTGAAGCTGTTAGTTTTATTGAACGAAGAGAAGAAAGGTGGTGCTTTGGCGAGCCTTCAGCTGTTACAACCGTTCTGTTGTATTTTCTGTTTATGAATGGTGCAGTCGGACCCACGCTGAATGGGACCTACAGGTTCATAGGGTCAGTTCACCCTGATAAGTATTGAGGGTGACTGCACACGTGTCCAAACCAGAGCCAGAGACATGGAAGAGGAACAGTGGCGCTGATATGTGCTGCAAACACGCTTGGCGGCTGTCCCTCTCTTTCAGACCTAACAACACACACAAACACACCCTTCCTTCGCCCTAGGTCATTCTCCAAGCCTCTGTGACAGAGGCTTTAATGACTTTGCCTGTGGAGGTGAGCCCACCGTCCTGGGACCTCAATCTGTCTTTCCAGAGCTACACTGTTAAACACACATACAGCGATGAAAACATGTACTCTGTCGATTTAGACACTCACGTAAGGCGATCATTCAGTCAAAACACTCTATTGTTCATCATTTGAAGTGTTAAGGTATTTTTCAAGGATTTCGGGCATGAGGGCTTCACTCCAATGCTGTATATTATCTAAAAGTCAACAGGAGATTTGGGTAATACTTTTGGCCCAGAGAACAGCAAGAAAGCAATTTGAACATGAAATGAAAAGACCTCAACAATGAGACCATTTGATTTCATGTCGACAGTTTCATGTCAACAGCAGCTGAGACTGTGATTTTCTTTGTGTTTTGGAGTTTTGATCTAACTTTAGTTGATTCTGCATGTGCAATTTTCTTGCTGAACTTTACTGTATTTCTTGAGCTGAAACATCAAAAGCAGATTTTACAGTTTGTTATATGACACATCATTTATTCTTCAATTCTTTTCCTGACTTTCAAGTTTGAGTTCTCAATTCATCATTGTTACCAATAGCAAAATTAATACCTTTCAATTCATGACATGAACTGTTAGAGGCTCTGAGCTACCAATCCAGGAGTGATGGCACACCCTGCATAACCCTCCACACGACTCTGTGTCAACAAACCGACCCCCACCGCCCCAACTCACACACACACCTTTCTCCACTCCCATTCACCACTTTATGATTTAACATGAACTTACTCCCTTCTGTTTGCTGTCCTCCCTTCTTCTCTCTCCCACTCCTCTGTCTGAATGAGAAGGGAAGGCGTTCTCTGCTTCACACAACTGTAGGCCACATTCAGGAAGCGACCAGCACTGCGCCGAAAAGCAAGTTGCTCCCACCATCAAGAGTGATGCTGCCACAGGGTTTCAGCAAAAAACACTGCCAGGGCAATCCAGGAAAAAAAATCCTTCTGTGTTAATCCACCCAGCACTGCACCTTGAAATGTTCTACAGCACACAGTGATGACACATTATTAAAGTGTATACTCCCACTGCATACTGAAGGATCAGTTCAATGCACTAACCAAAGTCCATCCTTGAAACATGGCTGGTAACACTATAGGTTCTAACCCATAATTTTATTATTGTGCGAGATATTAGTGCCAAAGTCGCTGTCGACGCCACTAATAGCTCCATAAAATATCAAAAACACCACTAAACCAGTGCACTGGTGTATGCGAGTGAAATTCGAGAACCTCGTTACGGGGTTTGATCCATTGAGACAACATCCGGGATCTTGAACAGACACAAACTTGATACGGTGGATTAAACTAAAATCTCTTTTATTTGGATATGAACACTTGTATGGAAGATTAATGTGTACCCTGCAAACATGAACACAGTGAACTTCCATGTGTTCATCATCAATAATGTAACATAAAGATGAACATTGACCTAAAAACTTGCCTATAGTCCCCCCTCCTTCTCCTCCCTTCCCTTCCTTCATTCTGCTTCAGAAAGAGGAGAAACTCAAACAATCTGGTGGGTTGTCTAGTTAAAACCAATATTTACTGTCACATTAACGAGGGCAAACCTCTCTTTGTCCCTGCTGTTTTTTTCTCCTCCTCCCACACTTTGTTTCTTTTTTGCCCTGTTTCTTAACATTTTATCATCAGTGTGTCTGCCTTTCTTCCTCTATTTATGGGAAATGCTGATAAGAAAGTATGAGATATGGGAAAAGATAACTGACCCAACTGCAGATAGTTTTGAAGCAACCTACATTCCAGACTTAGCAACTTTTAAAATGAGAAGAAAAGAAAGAAAAGCGAGAGGAGGGAGATGGGGTTATTTAGAGTTTCTTTGAGTTATTAAGATTGATCAAAAAAGTATGTTGCTGAGCTCAAGATTTCAAAGTGGATGAATAAGAAAATGTTTGTTTTTATCAGTCTTTAGTCCACACAATGCTAACGTGCTGATGTTCACTAGGAATAATGTTGAAAATTGTCACCAACTTATTTAGCTTGCTAGCATGCTAATTAGCATTCAACACTGCAACTGAAGCTGATGGGAATATCATTCGTTTTGCAGGTATTCCATCATAAACTAAAGGACTGGAGACATTTAAACTTTGACCTGATGGTGCTACATAAAAAGTGAAGGCATTATAACAATTCATCCTCAGGGGAACATGAATTTATTTTGTAAAATGTCACGGCAACCCATCCAACAGCTGTTGAGACATTTGACTCAAAACCACACATGACAACTTCATGACATAGCAACAGAAAATGTAATGAGGTCCCCATGACATGTCTTCATCCTCTGATGACTATGAAAATCTACACAAACATGACAGAACAGCTGGCAGCTGCTAGCCACAATGCTAATTTGACTAAAAAGAGAAAAAAATGTCATGAAAATGAAGCAGGAACAGGAGAAAGATGGGAAGGTGGATAATTATGCACTAAAAAATACCTGGAGGTTTATTCGGTTTCAATATGAGACCCTCATAGGCATAAAAACCCCCACACATATATTTAAACAAGCCAGATTTTGAGGGTCTGTCTCTCTTCAAGTTGGTAAGTTAAATCCAAATCAGACGATGGCTAAATGTGAAAGTGTAAAAATAAGTCATTGGAGGTTTTACAGTAAACACGGTATCAGAGTAAAATCCGGCCCGTCTGACTCCACTTCTTCTATCACACTAAATGAGCTCATTGTGTGATAGCGGGCAGACATTAGCATCAGTCTATTCTTAGTCTGGCTTGGCAGAGCAGGAAGAAAACCGCTAAAAGTCACTGGCGTCCTTCAGGGAGGACGAGTCTGACACAAAGTGTTTTTCTGTCTGGGTTTTGTCTGGAGAGGAAGCTGCTCACACACTCCTCACACTGCAGCTGGACATACTGTACATCTACAGCCTGACCGATGTGGGATTTGACGTCAATACCTCAATCTGGAATCAAGAAAAATCTGGCTAGGCTAGCTGTTTTCCCCTGTGCCCATCCTTCCCACCTTGGACGACAAATCTCTACTCAACACAGATATGAAGCTGCTACCAATCTTGTCATCCAGCTCCTGGAAAGAAAGCAAATAGTCACAGTTTCCAACATGTCAAAGTATTTGTTTGATGTCAACCTCCTCATCCACCTCATGTTTAGCACAGACAAGGCACGTTGCAGAGCGTTGCATCATTTATTTGATGCACAAAACGGATGCGCCCTAGAGACACACAGTTCACAAATGCCATTTCTCCTTTGACCCAGACACTGAATTCCCTTATACTGATGCCAAAACACTGCATAAACATGCTCAGTTAACCTTGATTATGGGGTTTCCCTGGTAGCTGCATGGTTACAGTGTGTACCATATCACTGCAACTAGCAACTTGGTTCTAGCTGGGAACCTTTGTTGCGTGTAACATCCCCTCTCTTCCCTCGTTTCCTGTTTCTTCACCATCAACTATTTTGCAGTTTGTCTTGATTTCCACTTCAACCAGACTATAAGTGGGTTAAAGGTGTGTTTGTGTGAAGGACGTTTGGTCTTATATGGTGTTGCCCTCTGAGAATTTGTCAGCAGCTCACAAAGACCTTGAAAAGGCCAAACACCCTGCAAACACCAAGAAAGGAAACCTCCCTGAGGAGGTCATCTCTCTCTCAGTGAGGGAGTTTGTTGAATTACAGAATGAGGAACTGGATTTAAAGCAAATAAATAATGAAGATCTATAAAAGTGCATAAATACAGATGTCCATGCTGTTTGTTTGCCTGCCTGTTGAGTGTCTGATTAACTAGTCTAATCTCCCTTTTTAATTAATTTCCTATTGAATCCCATTTCCTCTGTCTCACTGTGAAGACACTTCAACAGCCATTCACAACCAACTGTTTCCTCCATGTTTGTTCTCAGCGGTCTTTCTGAATGGGCCCAACACTCTCACTGACACAATGGTGTGATAAAGGGCCCATTGAGAAATATGCTGAATGCTAAGTCATTGGGAGGGCTCAGGACCACTGCTGCATCAAAAGGAGGTTGTGAGGGCGAGCAAACACCAAAAGACAAAGGGGCAGAGCTGAATGGATGTTTGGGGTCACTCTGCCTGGAGACGAGAGCCGACATGTCTGAACCAGATCGCAGAGGGCTTGTTTAAAACCATGTTTCCCTATGGGTTCTCTTCAAGGTCCTGTTTGTCCACGTCTTGTGGGAGTGATTCAGAAGTTGACAGCTCTGAATACAGACATAAATGAACTAAAATGTACTGAGCAAGCACTGACACCCAGAAGTTTCAGTTAGCCTACTAGGAAAGTTGAGTGACAACAAATTTGTAAATATTAATTTTGCTTTTTAATTTAATTTTTCCATGTGACTTCATCTCTCTTGGTTATCCGTTCAGGATGTTGTTTCTCTCTTTTCTCTCCAGTAGCAGGACAGAAGGAAACTCCCTCTGTTTGCCCAAGTGATAACACACAGCTGACAGAGGAGACGTGGAGGGAGAGAGGGAAAAGAGGCTGGAAGACAAGAAGAGATGGATGGGCAGTAGAGGAATGACAAAAAATGACGAGTGGATGGAAAAGTGACATACAAAAAGAAAAAATGACAAGGCAGGTGTAAAGGTGAGAGGAAGAAAGAGAACTTGAGGAAGCTATAGAGAGAGGATTTAGGGAGGGAAAAGGTGATAAAGGTTAAGAGATAAGTTCTGCGTTGACAAGGTGAACAGGCCAACTAACGGGCAACACAGACAGAGTAGGTGCATTTAACAGAAAAAGGGTGAGTGTGTGTGTTCACTGGGGGCAGTCAGGGAGTTCAAAGCAGCAGGAAGTTTAGAACTGATGAGTCTGACAATGACCTTTGACCTGTGACAGTTCAGCAGGTTGGAACAGACATCATGCATGACGAACAAGCAACACACACACACACACACACAC
This sequence comes from Lates japonicus, assembly GCA_033238685.1. Lineage (NCBI taxonomy): Eukaryota > Metazoa > Chordata > Actinopteri > Centropomidae > Lates > Lates japonicus. The sequence goes on from BRZM01004974.1 coordinate 49,429, forward strand.
ACAGCATCAAAACCAAACCACTGACAGGTCGAAATAAGAGTGGGAGGTGCCGTCTAATAATCACTTCCTCTGCTTTGATAAAGACATGCACACACACTCACACACACACAATCTCAGAGCATTTGACAGTTCAATCAAAGATAGAGTATGAATGCCTTCCTTTCTGTTTCTGTCATTCCCAGCCGGAGTCCTTCTCTTCTCTTCTCTGCTCTCTTGTCATTCCACTCCCCTTCCTGTCCTCCTTCTCTTCTTCAGTCCCGTACTATTTACCTCACTCACTTGCTGCTTCCTCCTACCTTGTTTACTCTCTCCAGTAATTCCTACATCCTCAACTCCTCATCCTCTTCATCTACAACAAGTATGAGGAATAAGCATTAGGGCAACTCATATAGTAAACAACTGGATACTGGTAAGCTACTTTTAGGCTGGTATTCTGGAGTTTTAGACTGCTATATTTGTGTTTTAAGCTTCTGTGCAGGAACTTTAGGCTACTAGAGGCTCAGTCATCTGAGTTTAAACTTACAAAATGCATCTAGAGGATATTATGTTTATATTTTAGAAATTTTTAGGCTTTACAGCTACTAAAACAGCATTAAAGAGTGTTAAATTACATTGGAATACATGTCTAAAAGTCTTTGTATTCATTTAATTCTACTTTCGAAGCTGGCATCTATTGTCAAATTCAAAGCCAAGTTTTCATCATGCAAAAGTGGAGATGTGAAGTATTTAAAATAATGGATGAAAGAGACAAAAGGTTCAACAGAAAATTAACATACCTAACTATAAATACAACCTACAACAGATTAATGAACTCCAAAACGAGGCAGAGGCAAAAATAGTCAATGAATGTTGTTGTGTGTTTCAGCAAATGGGATTCCAACTGTCAAGATACTGTATAGTTTAATATGTTCTGTGTTATATCAGATGATGAAAATTATATAAATGTTACTTGGATCTGTCCCGGGAAAAAGTGAAAAAACTAAGATGAGGTATTTATCTAAATTTGGGGGTGTTAACCTGCCAACATCAACACACCCTGATATCAACTACAACAACATACAGGAGCAGACAGCTAAAAAATGAGCCATTATCAGCCAACTATTTTGAACTACCAGCCCTCGCTCCTTTCCTCCCTGCCTCTATCCATCCATCATCTCGCCTTTATTTTGGTTTAGATATGACATCAACATCTCTTTTTCCTCTTT
>BRZM01004977.1:0-15346 GCA_033238685.1 Lates japonicus
GGGGGGGCCGAACAGAGGGAAGAGACAAGGAACGGAGAGGGGTACAAAGAAGGGAGATGGCTAAACCCTGCAGGGAATAGACAAAAATTTGAACAAACACTGGATGTGTCCGTAGACTGTGAGACGACATGGAAAAAAAACATCAGTCTCAGTTCAAGCCTTTGCTATCAGTGAAATGTCGTAGCTGTAGGAGACAATAGGACATCAAAAAGCATCTGAAAGCTATTGTATTTACGGCTGGTGCTGTAAAAAGCCTGAGGCAAAACATACACCATCTCTGAGGGTCCCCTGCTAGGGAGAAGAGAGAGAATATAAAAATGATGCTGAGCACATGTGATACATGTGCACCCTCCTGGCCTCAGCTTCTCTGACCTCTAACAAGGGCCAGGCCCAGGGGTTTGTGTTTCCCAGTGTTCCCTGCTCAGGTTCAGCCAGGCCAGGGTTTAGGGGTCACAGTGCAGAGACACAGCCAGTTACACCGTTCCTAACTATCTCCAGACATCAGTTGAGATAGCTTATCAAAAAAAAAAAAAAGGAAAAAAGGAAAAAAGAGAGGCTGACACCCACTCTGTGCCTGGAAGCAATTAAAAGTGAGTGGAGACAGCAGTGCAGCTTCATGATTTGAAACTCTGTGTCAGAATGACACAGTGGCTCTGTCAAATGTACAGATTTACGATGTGCAGAGTGTACATAATTTACTGGTTTTATAATGAGGATTGTTACATCAGCATCTGTCACCATGGCAACCCTGCAGTTCCCCCACAGATCATTGGGTATATGGGTCGGTTTCCTTAGTGACCCCAGAAAGTTTAATCTGTGTGTTGTTATGAAACCTTATACATGCCATTACAGGGACATATATATATATATATATATGTGTGTGTGTGTGTGTGTGTGTGTGTGTGTGTGTATATATATATATAAAATAGATTTTTTTCACTGTAACAGCAAGGAAACTGTAAGACACAAAGGGAGATGATGAGCTTAGCCTCAGTGCGACATGCCTCCGCTCTCCCCACACACTGCAAGATGAGAGGAGTTGATACCATTATACACCTACACTGAGGAAATTGGGAAAAATGTAAAAAACAAACCTTCCCACTCTCCCTCTGTCTTAGTGCCCAATGACATTCATCTCCATAATGGCGCTGCTAAGAAAAGATCACCCAAGCTGATTTTGTTAATGCAACTTGACTATTGTTTATGCACTCGCTTGATAATTAACAGTTGAAGGTACAGAGCAACGGGACTGCATTAAGCTGGCCTGATCTCCAGTGATCAGTTAATGCTGGGCTTTCACCAGTCGCCCACTCACTGTCTGAAAGCCTGAATGGCTGCCAGGGTGGAAGGCTCACCCAAAAAGTTGCTGTACTGTGTAACTTCAGAGCCAAGTGGGCTCTGCTGCAAAGTAGTTCCAGACTTTCTCTTGATGCCACTCACTCACAACACTGAACTTTGATGGTGCCCTAAGAGGGCAAATTAGGGGAGTAATTTAGGCAGTCTATGGTTCATTCATCCATAACGTGATTAGATTACAAACCAAGTGATGTATCATCTCTATTCATTCAGCATTTGTGCAGATAAGCAACAGCTTTTCTTGTGCTAAATCAAGCTTTTGACTCCCTAATCATTTTAGGGTTGCAACTAACAATTATTTTCTCGATTAAGCAGTTCATCACTTAGTATAAAACTTCAGAAAACTGTGAAAAATGTCCATCATGATTTCCTAGAGCCCAAGGTGATGTAATCTATTATCTTGTTTTGCCCGAGAGCAGTCTAAAATCCAAATATATTCAATTTACTCTAATGTAAGACAAGGAAAAGTGGAAAGTCATCACATTTGAAAAGCAGAAACCACCAAAAGTCTGGCATTGCTTTACAAAAAAAATAGCAAAATAGCAGCAGAATGATTTTCTAACGATTGGGGAATCAACTAATCACCTGATTGTTGCAGTTCTACATCATTTCATGTCCATTTTTTTCATGTGGTTTACAGTGAGCGGTGCCTCCTCACTAAAGTTTTAAATTTAATTGTAGCTGAATTCAATTACCTAGTGACGATCAGCGACAAAGCTTGCCCATTCATGTGGAAAAGGAAAGCATCTGATGCAATATTCTCGTGAAGGTCACAGAGGTTTGATTTGAACGTGATTGAATCAAAGGTAAACTTCCTGAGGATTAATGCGAGCAACAGAAAACTGGAGGGGAAATAAGGCCAAATCACACAGACAAAGCAGCCTGGAGGTTGTGGGTGGATGATGTGGATGGATGAGCTGTAAGTGTTGGTCCCCCTGCAGAAGTTTGGTCCAACTTCCGTTTATTGATCACTTGATAAGTGAGTGCTGCTGAGCTGACAAATTGAGCTAAAAGCGTTGCCTGTAATGGAGCAAACTTGTTCACAACCGTTCCACTCTGGAGTTCCACTCCATCAGTCCTACAGCCTCATGGGACCATATAGACAATTTAGGCATCACTGGACTCACCAATACACATATACTCACACACAGACAAACATACATTTGCACGTAGAGTACACACAAATGGCACATGCACACTTTTTCCAGGGTAGCTGTCCAGATGGTCACTGCAGACTGTTCACCAGTGATCCAAGCTTCTAGTGTCATCTATCCGTCAGAGGGAACAACACGCAACACATCAGTGGCGGGCGGCCTGCTGGTCACCACAGTGCCAAACATGTCAAACGTCCAGCTGAGTCCAAGAGACTCTTAAAGCTGCCAATCAACGCCAGCACCTCAAAAGATAACAACCCTGGGGGTCCGAGTGAGAGTGTGGCAGCCGGCACGCAGGCCACCTGGGTCATCACTAACAGCTCTTATCTTCTCTATTCCCTCTCCCGTTCATCGCCCTCCCACCTTATGCTCTTCAGCCCTGGCTCTACTTGTATATTACATTTCACCCACTCAGAGGAAATGGACACTCTTCCCATCAACTAGGAGAACCTGGGCTGCACTCAGGCTCTCAGATGTGCAGACTGAAAGACCTGGGAGACTATGAAGCACTTAGTACCTGAAACATATGACCGGAAACCCTCCAACTGTCCTCTGATGAACTTATACAGAAATGCATTTCAAGGATTTTTACTATGTGACTGTTACGCCCCACCCTTGAGTGGCCCTATGGGGCGCACAACACTCCACCATTGACCCAAATCAGCCACAGAAACCATCTTACAAACAGCCAAATTCATGGCATTTATTAACATAAAAACAAACATATCAAACAACGAAGACAAAACCAAGACTATAAAAGACACAAAGTCAAAACACAACAGCAACACAAAAAGAAACAAGCTGAGAGGCAACATGTCCAGCAGTCCCACACTAGGAGCCTCTGCCTTCTGACACTGGCAAAGGAACTTTTAAGCACTTCACTAGTGCCAGGTGCAGCTCATTGATGGCTCATCAGGTATCACGTGGGTGGAGCTAGTGGGAAGACAGGAAAAAGACAGAGCACCACAAATATACAGCCATAACAGTAACATTTAAAATCTCATTGTATTCTTCTCAGCCGCGGTCCACAATGAAGAGAAATAATTTTTGGACCTTTTCAAACTTCTGACTTTTTTGTCTCCTATCTTTGTCTCTTTCACTTTTCTCACATTATATTTCATCCTGTTGGCCGCAGGCTGGTTTGTGTGCATTTTGTTTGTGCTGTTCCTGATTAATAAATCCTGGCACTTGGCTGTTCTCTCTTTCTCCTGTCCTCCCCTCCTCCCTCCTGACTCTCCCCCTTAAACTCCACCACCCTTTTTTGCACTCTAACCCTGCTCGCTCCCCCTCTGCATCTCTCTCTCTCTCTCTGCACTGCAGCGTTTTTTTAGACTTTGGTTGGGTCCTGCCCCGGGATAAGGACACATGGTTCCCTCCTCTGATGCAATGCCTTGCTCTGCTCTGCCCCAAAGCTGCTGAAATCAGCAAAAAGCTCGACATGCAAAACCAAAAAGCAGAGGAGACAGTCATACACCAGCCAAGGGAAAAGTACTTGGAATATCCTCTCCTCTTGTCTTCTCTCCTCCTGCAGTTTGACAGTACGACTTAATCGACTGAACCCACAACGTTAGAAATCCTCTGAAATTATCAAAGCTGACATGTCCTTCCAGTGAATATGTACGTGTACTTTAATGAACAGCAGGAAGAGGGAGAGGCTATGAGATGGGCTGATGGGGGAGAGCAGGGATTATTCATGATTTCAGTAAGTAGTGAATGAAGGTTAAGAAGGAGGACGGCAGACAAATGCCAGCCAGATTGAAGCTAAAACCTTGAGTGAAAGTAGAGGAGGAGATGCTGAAGAGAAGCTGGGGAGGAAGGCAATTAGGGCACAAGCTGCCTTTTAAATATACTTGAGCAGGAGCATGAGCAGGAAGTGAGCCAATTCCCAATCTTATGCAAAGAAACATGGGCATGTGCGCAACAGCACTACTGTTTTCGTGCCTGTGTGTGTGTCATATGTGAGCCTGTTTGTCCGCAATAACTTTTGGAGCAACACATTGCAGTCAGACAGACAAGTGAACAGAGATTTCCTGTCCTCCTACTGACCTAGTTTATGCAGACACACACTGCTGCGATTCCAGGAGCACAGGAGGAAATACGTGGTAGAGACAGTCAAGTGACACATAAACAAGTCATCAGGGTCGGTCACCCACCCCGCCATCAGCGCTCACAGCCAGACTCTGTGGCATGTTTTTCATCAGCATCAAAGCAATGTCAGTCAGAGAAAAACAGGGCCTGAATAGGTGACGCTGGCATTAATCCTATTGTCTATGGAACAATGTGAGAGAGTGATTCAGACACTTCTCCTGATGAGGGCTTATGAAACGACCCTAAGTGATAGATAGATCCAAACCACTGCTGGTGTGACTGACTGTCAAAATCAGGTCATGAGTATAGCGGTGCATCTCAAGCCGTGAAGGCTGTGCGTTTACGTGACCATTTCTGCTTCCCGTTGAGATATTGCCCCCCTTCATCTCAAGTGAGATTTCAATCATTCCTTCAGGACCTACTTCTTGCATCTGAATTGTCAATAAAAAGGTGGAATCAGCTTAAGTGAGCAGTGGCGACGTTGGTTTTTCCTTACAGCCGCTGCTCCTGTAGGCTCTTGGTGTTGAGACCAGAGCCATGTATGTGGTTAGTGGGCCAGACTAACTCCAGACATTCCTCTAGAACCATTCTGAGAGAGACTAGCCAAGCTCCTGGCACCATCTGCCTTTATTTCTTTTAATGTTAGCTCTGGGGACCCAAATGCACACATACACAAACACACACACACACACACACACACACACACACACACACACACACACACACACACACACACACACACACTCCGGGGATCATGGTTCCAGTGTGGTCCATTTCACACTCACACTGAAACATTAACAACTGAGCACCATGGGATCAACAGGAGGATACAGAGATGGAAAGTTCCATAGTCACTGATCATGAGTCACTTATTTCATTAAAGGGGCATTCCAGCAATTTAGCATTGAATACTGGCCACTTGAATTTTGTGTCTAAATTTGTGAACCCTAAAAATTACAGTTGGTTATATATACACTGGAAGCAACTAGAGCTTGACTGCTGAAAAAGTTTATCTGAATTCAGACCACATGGTTTTCAAAGTAAAATATTTCAGTGCTATGAATTTATTGATATTTATGTCTCAGCAGCAAGTACTCAGTAGTGATTATGTCTCAAAAGTAGGCAATCACCTCCATGTAAAGAGTCAAAAATACAAATTTTTCAAATCTTAACACACGCACACACACAGACGATCACGGCACGCCTCTGTAAGTGTGTGTCTGAATGACATCTACCTATTGAAGTCATCAATCCTAACCTTAATTTATTCCAATGCTGTGCTTGGGGAACATATTATTGATCATTACTGAACAGTGAGAGGTACAGATTGGTCCTCGTCAGCATGGAAATAAATAGAGCTGCTGATTCTGAGTGCACCTTAGTGTGTGAGTTTCTCAAACAATTTAGACTCACATCAGTGTTTTTGTCAGCTTCCGAAAATTAGATCCGATTTAGCATTTTACTCTGATATCTTTATTTACCAGAACAATGTTTTCATAATCAGAACAGAGCTTGATGATCAGAAACAGTCATTAAGTCAGTATGATTCTGACTATGTCATGCTGCCAAAGTATACAGTGATGAGAAAATCACACACAGGTGCTCATTTCTCTGTAACACCAACTTTTCTTTCAGAAGCAGCGGATAAGCAAAGACCTGATGTTTCAGCTCATGTCCCTCCCCAAGTAGCCTGGCAAAGGATATTTATTTTGTTCACTGTGATCTGTAAAGGCAAGTAAAGGCAGCAATACCACATTGTAAAAATTCCCTCTTACAAATACAAGTTCTGCCTCCAAAATTTTACGTTGCCAAAGTAACCTAAAACATTTTTCACTCTATTATTTTGGGAATCACAAACTTCTCTATGTGCCTATTTAGAAACGCTTGTCAGCATTTGTTAATGTGGGGTGGCAAAGCACTTGCATGACCTTGCAGTGTCTACACTGCACTTTGTTTTAGTGTGTGTGTGTGTGTGCTTGTGTATGTATGTGTGTGTTTGCTAGTGTGCATGTGTGTGCACGCTCAGATAATCATAGTGATGATCAACACAACCCTTTCAGCCTCATTCGCAGCAGGCAGCGCACACACTGGGTACTGTTGATCATCACTATGATTATCTGGGAACACACACACACACATACTTGGAAAAAAGTGTGTGTGTGTGAGAGAGAGAGAGAGAGAAAGTGGCTCACACTTCTGTTCAGGGGTAAACAAGGCTGCTATTAAGCCCGAGGTGGCTGAGAACACAGAGCAAATTAAAGGCGATTGTGATTCCATATGGCAGCTGTGGCAGTGCCAGTCAGGAGGCCTGCGAGGAGAGCTGGAGACAGAGCTGTGGTGCCTGCTGGGCCATGGGGACGTGGAGCCTCTCCTCCTGGCCCCAGTCTGCCTGACAGCTCTGGTACTTTCAGCTCCAGGCTCTTGCTGTTTTTCACGCTGGCTGTGCACAAGGTCACTTCTCTGAACTGCACGTAGCCAGGACTACTGTATGTACTTAAACAAGTCAGATGTGAATTGTGGATAGGATTTGTTTGAACCCTCTGGAATGTACATTCCTCAAACATGGCATCGCATACATGTCTTCAACACATCCTGATATACGGTGTATTTGGGCTAAGCAATGAGAGGTTCATGTCAGAACCGGAGAATTAAACAAGAAGTGAAGCGCATCTCTCATTCTGATCTGCCACACTGTGTTGACCTGTGGAGGTAAAGATGTGCTGGTACTGTGATTCTCAGTCAGACTTGATGGGCTTTCCAGACACATATTCTCATTCCTTTCCATGGCTCTCCACCTCTCTCCACTCTCATCGCCATAGCAACTAAACCCAGAAGGAGAGAGAGTGAGGGACAGCCGCACAAAGGATTAGCTATCAGCAAGACCTGAAATCAACCTACACATGTGGGCACATACACACTAACTCATGCTGCACGTAGGAATACATACACACACACACACACACACACACACACAAACACACGCCTTTCCTGTGGCACACATACACACACGCAACGTGTAATAATTAGCATAGATTTGCATTGATATTTATACAGTAACACAACACTAAATGTTTTCATGCCTTATGGTTATTTGTAAACCAATGCTGTGAACACAAAGGATGCTTTTGAAAAGCTAATTCCAAATTCAAGAAAACCATCTGCACCTGCCAGCTTTTGTCTATTTCTGATCAAATCCTGCATTTGGGGGAAGAACTATCCATATGGCCATTAAGAGGGTGTCTTATGAATATGTAAAATCCATTGAAGTGTGACAGAAAGACCTGGGGCTCAGGCCCACCTGTAATCCATGATCTAAATCCATGGATTGAAAAGTGTTGACTACTATAAGGACTACCCGTTCTAGATGGGTTTATAAATATATATAAATTTGATGATGAAAATGAAGCAAAGCAATAGAAAAATATTGCTAGTGGGTTACTGCAGTTTTTTCTACCCTAATTGGTCACTGAAGTGTTGTGTTGGCAAACCATAAACTGACCCCATGTTTTCCTTTTTGTCAGTTGTCAGCAGGTGTCATTTAATTGTTAGCACAAAGAGACATCTATAAATTCTCAGAAAGCCTGGGGGTAATGAGCCACCAAGACTGCTTTTAAACCACAAGTATTAGCCACAATAGACTAGCTGCAGGCTGTATCTGAGCTGTGTGGGGTGAAAATCAATAGTGCCTACTGACAACTGACAATCAATGTCATCTGCTAACAAAGAAGAGGAAAACAGCTCAATTTTGGTTTGCTAACAATGCTGTGGAGCAGGTAGAGGAAGGGGAAAAGGTTTATTAAAGACTGCAGGACTTCTTGGATGTTCTCTTCTATCTTGTGCTTTCTTTATGACTGAATTTCTTAGTAAAAATGTATTGTACATTTTACATTCTTCAATAACACACACTTTTACTGCTCAAGTAAAAAGAGCCGAGTCGCTAGGTTAGCTTTACTAGGCACCTTTACGCAACTGATGAACCACAAACTTATACAACTATCCTCTGGTCACGCAGAGATGAACAAGAGGGAGAATCCAGGTCAGAAGTAATCACAACAATACTCTATACTGATCTTCTATCTCTAGAGTAACAGTGTAACCAACGGGTTTAGGGCTGCCTTTAACATATGCTACTAACAAACTGGTAGGGCCCTTATGTCCACTGTTTTAACTGTAAATTTGATTAAGAACATAACATAACCTTTCCCAGACACAACAGGCAGTTGTTCTCAGGGACAGCTAACATGGGAGCAGCACACTCAGCTCCTCTGCATTGCAGTCAAAGCTCAAGTTCACTTCTTCAACACAGCAACATCGCATCACTCTCAATATTGTCACTTTCCATTGTTTGCTTTGCTTTGTGCACTGTTTTGGAAAGTTTCTCAACGAGGCCTCGACCAAGTGTTCTCTGGGGAGAAATACAGAAGAGAGGAGCTAGATTCAACGTCGCTCTCTAGCCCGAGGGGTCACTGAAGTAATTATTGTAGTCAACCTGTTGCTGGGACTTACAGTGAGTGTGTTACAGTCTTACTGGATGAAAAGATGTTCTGAGTAGACAGTCATCACTTTTTGCACTCCACTCAATTGCACTTCAGTACAGCACCATTAGAAATTGAAGATTTTGTTAAAAACAGAGGGAGGAATGAGTAGAACACTATAAGAGTAATGTCCAAACTTTAGTATGCTAAGAACAAATGTCACAGATACCCCTAAAGACCACAGATGTAAAAAGACCCATATGGCCTGAAAGTGGGGGTAGAATCGCAGGGGGAAGTGGCTCCTCTCCCCCTCTGCGCTGTTGGAGAATTCTTTCTAAACAAGGTATGGAATGCACTCCTGTGTTTCATAATTTGTTCCCTCATTCTTCTCCTCTGCACATTTACAAACAGAGCCCTAAGGAAGGGGGAAAAAAGAGATGGAAAGAGAGCGGGAGATAGGAGAAGGAGGAGAAGTGCACGGGAGCCCTGGAAATATGTCAGGGCAAGGCCGTTTAGTAGAGCAAAAAGGAAAGGAGAATGAACTGTGAAAAAAGGGAGATGGTGAAAATAGTGAAAAGGGGAGAAGACATAATTAATAACCGGCTGACTGGCTGTTTGCCGACCAGAGAGAGTGAGAGAGAGAGAGAGAGAGAGAGATGGTGGGAGAGGAACGAGAAGAGGAGGAGAGAGGGAAAATGAGAATGCCCCAGGAATGATCTTAATGCTCCACTTGGTGTTCACATTCCAGGCCGGCAAATCATACAACATTCAACCCAAAATTCAGACCGGCTGATTTCTCCATCCAGCTGGGAGACTGGGAGCACTGGGTTGGTGAGTGCACTTGTCCTTCCTCTCACTACATTTCTACTACTACTCATTTTCTCTCATGTATGTACAAGAGAGCAACGATATGGAGTAGATTGGTTACAGAGCAGAGCAAGAATGGGGGGGGCGGGGGGGGGGCAAGAGGAGATGACGAGGTGGAGGGTGGGCTGGGGTGCAAAGTTTAAAAATATCTCAGACTGCCAAACACAAGGCTGGGCCACAGCAGTCCAGCAGCATACCTTCAATTACAGCTATTTTTGTTGTTTTTTCCATAATGTCTGGAGTCTGCCTTATAAGCTGATGACAAAAAAGGTTCTCCAGCTGAGACATAAAAAGACACACTGGTCCTGTCATGGCAATTTTTCCCTCCACTCTTGCCAAGGGGGCTGCTTTCTGTCAAAAGCACACTCCGGTTGTTATCAAATTTTATTCATAGGTCTTAGGGTCATAGGTTGGCTAAGGAAACCCCTGAGGATCAAGTTCCTACGGCTAAAAACCAACCACATTGCCCTTGAGCAAGACACGGGGGCTGTAATTCATCCTGCACTCTGACTAGTCTGAGAAGGAGGAGCAAGTGGGGAAAAATAATTTTGCTACTATGATCAAATATTTTATCTTAAATTGGCTGGAAACTGCAGCAAATGAGCCATGTGCTCTGCTGAAAACACCGCCAAATAGCTGAAATGTAAGAGGGGCAGATAACATAACAAAAACACCTTACAAAGTAATGCAATCCAGAAAAGGGGTAGAGTGGTTAGCTGCTTAATCAATTAGTGGATCGATATCAATTATTTTGTTAATCAATTAATTTGATTCTGAGGTGTTGGTCTTGTATGGTATTAAACTGAATATCTTTGGGGTTTTTGACTGCTGGTCAGTCAAAAAGATCAATTAAATGACACCACAAACTTTGTGATGGACATTTCACTATTTTTGGACATTTTTGTTTGACCAAACAGTTAATTGATTTACTGAAAAAAATATTTGACAGATAGCTATAATCTAATAAAACAACTTCATTATCTCAGTCTCAACAAAAATGAGAAGTTTCACACATGTAGCATCACAGGGCAACCATATTGGATTACATTGTGGATACTGTATTTATGTTATCTTGCCTTGTAGACACAGTAATTACATTTAAATGCGACATTTTCCAGTGATGCAGATTATGTAATTTACCTCAAACCCCTTTGAGGCAAATGTGTGATTTTGAGCTTTATAATGAGTTGAATGTACCATATATATTTATATATACACATGTATGTGTTTTTGCATGTGTGTCAATGCGATGCGCACACACGGACAAGGAATGAAGTGTTTTAGTTCCATTTAATGTTCTTTAAATTAAAAAATGTCAAGTCTTTTTTTATGCTTTTTTCGTGTATGTCTCTGTTCTTTCTGTCTTTGCCATTCAACCATGTAAATATGTGTGTGTGTGTGTGTGTGTGTGTGTGTGTGTGTGTGTGTGTGTGTGTCATTGCTGGGATCCTTGTCCTAACTCATTGCATGCATGAGTCAACACCAGCCCCCAACACTCACAAATAAACACACTCACAGATGCACAAGGAGCACATATAAATGCAAAATGCATGTACAGGGCAGCTTTAGAGGAAGAGAAAGCTAAAGAGAGAAAGGAGGTGGTGGGGAGAGAAGGACAGAGATGCTTATGGAGAGAAAAGATGGATATTTTGTGTGTACAGATTCAGATGTCACTGTACTGCTGTTACAGCTGCCACCAAGTCATCTTAGGAACAGGTAAAGCTGCTTACTGCCTCAGTAGTGGAACAGAGTAGGGTCAGGGATATGTTGAGAAGATGTTACAGCCAAAAAACTGGAGATATCTTTATAAGTGTGTATGAGAAAAGAGACAGAGTGAGAGCGAAAGGAGCCTCAGATAGAGCCTCCTTGTAAAGCTTAAAACTAAATCTCCCTACACTGTCTCCTACGGAAAAGCCTCTCATAAGGGGAGATTTATATTTTGAGTACATTTACAGTAGTTTTGCATCTAAAAGTACATACGAAATGAGTGTGATGAATGTACTTTATTGTAGTACATTTCCAATCTCTTCCAGGAAATCTTTGTGGATTTCTTATTCAAAGTCCTTAATATCTTTCAAATGGATTTTTAAAATGTTGCCAAGTTGAAAAGCATTTCAGAAATGCATTGTCAGTCTATAGTTCACTTGTATATTTTGTCTTTAAAGAGCTTTCAGAAGCAGTTCAAAGACAAACATTACATATTTTCAGTGCCGCATTATCAAGACAGATACTGACGATATTTTAGCATGGCCTAAAGGATATTGTGAAGATCCAATTCAGTACAAAATCTGAACCAAAAGAGGTTTTTCTATATAGGTTGACTATCTACCTTGTTTAAGTTTGATCTCACCCTCACTTCATCCTTATCTGTCTTTTGTTTCTTTTGTCTCTCTGGCAGCCTTCATTTATGTATGTCAGCTTTACCTCAGGGTGCATCCCAAATACCATTAGGTGTGTGGGAGGCTGTGCCGCAGTAAAGATGCAATGTAGAAATGATTGTGTTGGCTGAGAATGCAGTGGTATATATCACGCTTAACATTACCATGTATGTATAAGGAAAACATTGTCAGTGTCATCACTGGGAGCCTGCACAGGCTTTTTATGCGAATTCCTTCTCTCCTTTGAAAAATTGGCATTTGATCTTCAAATAGGAGCAAACGTACATTTTCTTCAGCGCCTTGCTGCATGCTCTGATACTAGAAGTAACACTTTTTGGTTCTACCTTCCCACATTAAAAACACTTCCCAAAATGCGACATTCCTATCAGATCTGATTTGATGAATCCACAGGTTGCGTTTCCTCCTCTCTGGGCTATGAAGGAAACCGACTGCGGACGATATCAGACAATGGCACACCATCTATTTTTAAATGGTTTGTCAACAGTCTTTGCTGGGAAACAGCCCTCACTAATGGCCCTCTGGCAGCCAATCTGCTAATGCGCCATGCAGAGCGGCGCTAACATCAGAGCTAAAATGATACATGCTTTTCTCTTTCATTATACCCATCTCTCCACCTGTCCCTCTTTCTGGCCTTCTCTATCATGCTGAGTACTGCTCAGATCAATAATCCCACCACTCCCCTCCTCCTGCTCTCATGTTTATATATTGTCATATATTTCCACTGAGTCTATTTTTCATGCCCTCTGGCAATTGTCAGTCCTGTAATAAATAAACCTGAAACACACACTGCAAATGTGTGTGTGATGGTTTTCATAAGGTCACTGAAAACCATTGATTTGTCTGTTTTTTTCTGACACACTGCAGTCACTTTTCTGCATTAAAGGCTTAGGGTTGGAGGAAGGACTGATGACCATCTTGGGCAAGTCATTTAGACTGAGAGACAGCAGTTGAAATTACTTCAAGTATAGCCATTTACTCACTGAAAGCTACACATGAGCGTGTTGATGTGTGTGCGTGTGAGTGAAGGCCCACTCCGGGTGCACATATGGTGTGACAAAATGGCATACCGTACTGTGTGTCATCATCCAGCGTACAAGTAAGTGTTATTATGCCTAAGTAGGGAATGAATCATGCCATACACTATAATTTCCTCTTGTGTAAGCAGAGTGGCATTTTTAGAATCAATGAATGGTGTAGAGGCATCGTAAACAGTTAGGTCCAATACAATAGAGCAAGGCAGCCCTGATTATCTCAGCTCAGACAATCCAGGCACTGCTTCACCTAGTGTTTCATAAAAGTAAAAAAAAAAAAAAACACTTCTACAGACAAACAGGCATTATTCAATGCTGTGACATGGTTAGCCCACAAAAACAATGTCTTGGGACCATCAGAGGTGCTGAGGACTTTATTTAGTGAAGTCAGACCCTGCATTGTTCAGTGTTTTTCCTGTAAACACCACAACAGAAACAACGGGGTCCTGAGTGTCAGCCCAAGTTGTGTTCCCACTGGAAAAGTTCCGGACACAGACGGATTCAGTAAATGAGTTTGAAAAGTCACGTTTATCAGATAAAACAGAGACAGAACTGTAAAGAGGTGAGATTTTTTTTTTTTTTTAAATGGAGAGGAAGTACTGTTTTAAAAAGTCAACCACAGTCCCCTGACATTAGGTTAATTATAGAAGCTGCTTTACAGTAGAAGATTGGAAAGGACTGTATGGGAGCTCCTCAGCGTACCAGTGGGAGCAAACCAGCGGCAGCAACATAGAAATATACTTTATATGCTCTATGAGGAGGTTTTATAGAGCACACACTTCACATTAATACTTAAGTTACTCTAAGAGACTACTGTAGTTTTATAATGTGGCTTCTCCAGAGGGGGTAGAGGGCTCATATTTCTTCTGCTTGGATTGTAAAGCGAGATCAAGAGGTTTGTGAAAACATGTCATGTTGTCATATTAGACCAAAACCAGCCTCCTGCATACACTTTTTTTTAAAAGAAATCCATACTATTGGAATAATGCTCTTACTGTATGTTTATTGAGATTTCTTTTAATAGCCTGATAGCCTGAAATGTTTCATTCTTCCAATCCCCCACATGTTTATATATTATGATCTAAGTGTGCGTGTATTTGCTATGATAACATGGCAGAGGTGCAGCAGGGAGCTGCGGGCGATGGAAAAGGAGAATATCCATTACATAAGAGATTAAACTGAAGGAATCTGAGGTATGTATCCAACAACGAAGGCCAATAATATGAAAGCCTGTGAGCCCCCCTATGTACAGAGCCTCAGCGGGTAGGTCCAGTGTTTATCCCTTTGATGTAGGCTTGTAAAAGGGAACAAACACGTAGCGCGGCACCACTCATATAGTGCTATTGGACTAACTTTTAACTTTGCCTCAGAGCCACAGTGACAGAGGTCATGTGTGTGCACAAGACAGTAACAGGAAACAGAGAGAAAATAAACTGATGGACAGAGATAGAAAAGAGGTCTCAGATTTTTTTTCTACTCTCAGCTGGACGTTACAGCAAAACCCGAGTTTTGTACAAACTCTAAACAAGTAGCACAGCCTATGGACGACTTCTGCACACTCGCCGGCCTTGTTGTTATTACATATCGTGCCACCCGCTGCTTTTACTCAACCACACTATTCTAATGGACCGCTGCTATTCCTGCTGCACTCCATTACAACAAACAGGAGAGTTGGAGAGAGAGACACACAGACAGAGAGAGAGAGAGAGCGACAGAGAGGCTTACTGCTGTTTTGTTCAGCTCTCACTGTTTGGGGTAGAGGAATGTTTCAGAGTTGCTCAGCCCCCCTCCACCCCCCACCCCTGTGTGTTTCATCCATCCACGTGCTGCAAATACCCAACTGACACACTCTCATCATGATGTGAAGTCATTTTCAAAATCCCCCCCACACACACACATAAACACAAACACACACACACTCCCTTTCTCTGTCCTCTGTCTCAAATGGAAGAATGTGTAATGCACGTCCTCTTTCC
>BRZM01004997.1:0-56444 GCA_033238685.1 Lates japonicus
CTCTCTCTCTCTCCTTCTCGCTCCCTCTCAAACAGACTGCATGTTCAGTATTTTAATAAAAACCATAGCTTAGATGGTCACATCTGAGAGAGCAGACACACACTATCAGACACATGCAAACACATACACAACAATCGACGGCTAGCATGCGCTGTCTTTTATATTGCCAGAGTCGGTTTAGTGTAACCTACTGTTCCACACCTCAGCAGTCACTGTGACTATTAGAGGGATCTCACAGGGCTGAATAAGCAGTGGGATTGTTCAAGTTGAATAACAATGCGGTGATCTTCTCGGAAATACGGGCAGGCGGTGAAAATCACAGAAACAGAGTGGGAGAGGCCTGTCATTTTGACGAGACAGAGGGAAAATGCAGTGGTATACACAACTGAAGAAAGAAATACTTAATGAGTGAAAAACTGGAGAGCAGTAGTGAAATCATGTGGGTTAGCCTATTCCCTTCACTGATCTTTTCTCAGTAATCATTATCATGGTGGGACAGCTAGCCGGGGAATGGTTAATGCTCCATTTCCTGTTATCCCCAACTATGTACATAGACAAATGTGCCCTTTCATGAGCACATATATATGACCTTACTGTGCAGCACAAACTGCATTTTGTTATGCTCAACAGCACAGTACACACATGCATTACAGAAAAAAATGAGTGAGTGGTATTCCACTGGTATCAGGGTTGAAGCCTTAATCTCATCTTAGATAGCTATCTCTGCATCTCCATACCCTCCTGCACTGATGCACACTGATATAAGCATCAACTGTGGCCTGCAAGCCACCAAAGTCAGGAGCGACAATGCACGTGCATGCACACTAACCTCATTTTGTCATTTTTTAAACTGCCACAGGAATACTGTGGCAATAAATAACAAACCTTTGCACCTATCCGCGCACATAAACACTCAGCAAGTTAACTATTTTTAGTTTTTATGGTTCATGTGTACAAAGAGTGCAGAATAATAAGCATTCTGGGTGGGTGCGAGTGAGATGTGTGTGTTGATATTTTGGTGTGCCACCTTGAGTCCCAGCAGAAGTGAGGGAGCGAGGGCAGAGAGGAGAGAGGATAATGATCCTGCTGATAATGGAGGAGTGGAATCTGGTAAATGAGGCTGGATATGCACAGCGCTGCAGGCTGTTCCTTTGCACCCAGTGTCACACACACACACACGCCCACACATCCCACAGCTCTTGAGGTATACAGTATGTGCAAAATCTTGTCACATACAAATGAATGGCAATACAGTTTCCCTTACCTCTTTTCTTCCTGTGGGTGTATGCATACATGTATGTGTGTGTGTGTGTGTGTGTGTGTGTGTGTGTGTGTGTGTGTGTGTGTGTGTGTCTTTGTGAGGCTGAGAGCATGAGCACTGATGATTCTCCTATTAATAAAACATTGTCACCACTGGCACCAGGTATAAGAAGGTAGCACTTGCTTCACAGGAACAAGAAGCAGCTTCCACTCTCATCTCTGCACAGGTGATATATTTCAGTGTTGTTTTAATGCACAAACACAAACACACCCGGCAAAGTTAATGAGCTACAGCAGAGTTTTTGTTGTTAGAATTTGGAGTCAGGTAGTGCCTGATGTGATAAATATCCCGTTTGGTTCCAAATGAGATATCTACTGTTTTATGATAAACACTGCCAGTATTTCCATATAAAATGACTGACAACAAATAATAATAATAATAAAACTAAAGATTGCTCCAGACTACAAAAGTAGTGTTTTTATACCTACAATTAATATTTCAATCACCATACCCAATAACCAGCCTTTGAACAATTGGGTTCCATTAAAATACAATTTAACAATTTTATTGTTTATATTTACATATGAAGAAGCAAGCAGGCAGAATGTCTTTGGTTTGCTTGAATCACGACATCAATATAAGTGATACATAATTTCACAACTACAGTTAATCGGATTAAAAGCTGAATAAAAGTATAAAACAAAATCTGGATTTCATCTTGGTTTGATGGCTGAAAGTGTTCCCTCATCCCTTATCATCACTACTTCTTCCTTAAAACATTAAATGATCTTCTGTTTCTTACATTCCTTGAAGTCCTACTTTACTGTGTGAATGTGCGAGACCCTAAAGCATAGTTCATGCCTAATCATTTCATTAACAAATTGTGTCACCTTGCCCATCAGTTGAATAACCCACTTATGGTTCAGAAATCTTAAGAACCTGTCTTCAGAATAAAGAATGACACTTTGCAGCATGTGGCCAATCTGGTCTTGATTACCTCTACCGGCCCGACCAATAATTCCATAGCAAAAATGATTCGTAATTATATCCAGTCTGCTTTTCATATCACACATGTCTAATCAGACACTAATGATCAATTATGGCTGTGTTGCTGAGTATAGATCAATGAGATAATGTGGCAGTGGTTGTGCTGCAGGATCAAAAAAGAAGGAATGACTCTCGATATGAGAAAAGGGAGAGAGAGAGAGAGAGATTAGGACTGAAGGTAAAGAACAAAAGATTGAAAGAGGAAGCATTTAGAAACCTGCATTGCTGTATAACCCTAAGAGACATTGGTTTTCAAATGACAGTGTTTTTAAATAATAAATAATTTAAGAAATATCATTCCATTATATGTTCAGGCTTCGCTGCGGTTCCTTACCATCACTAACTCCTCAGTGTAAACAAATCAACTGTAGAGCTAGACAAATGAGTAAAAGTTAAAAGTAAAGGCTGACATGTTTTTTTTTTTAATTAGCATTTTCCATACAAACAGATATGAACTTAAGCTTTTACATAGGATATACTGTATGCTGTAGCATCAGTTCTGTCATTGGAGTACAATGCTGAGAGTAAAATCTTTATTATATAATAGTCACCAAAAGGGTTTGAAGCAGCATTGTTTACAGTTAACGAATTTCATTAGCCTGTCATTGTCTCTATCTGCTGTCTTCATTTCTGCATTTTTGCAGCTCAAATGTAGCATTTACAAGTCATGCCAGTAAAGCAAGTTGAAACTGAAAATGAAAAAAAAGGGGGGAGAAGGAGGATGTATATATATAGGCGAACTGGAAAAACCCAGCAACGATACAAGTCTGACGTAATCCTAAAACACTTTAATATTTAATTGAGAAGTGTCATGAAATTAAAGGCTCAAGGAGAGAGAGGAGGCAAAGGGCGAAAGGAGGCATAGATAGAGAGAGAGAGAGAGAAAGATAGATAAGCCATTAGAGACAAAACAGCAGCTCACCTGTTTTGATTCTAAATATGTTGATAATGGGTTTATTATCTTTGAAAGAAGAGGCCCTTGACTAAGGGGAGGGAGGGTGTTTGCTGACTGAAATGTCCTCTACAACAACATCAGAGTCCTATGGTTCAACCGGACCAGATTTCTGAGGACTGCACACATCAGCTTTTAAATGCAGAATGATACTATAATTTACATCCAGTAAAAAGGTGAAGGAATACCACTCCAGAGCAGAGCTTGGATATCTGAGCTAGGGTTTTACTAGACTGTTCTCCCTGCTATTTGGCCAGTCTGTCCTCAACAAAAAGCAGAACAAGTGACCCCTGTGGATTTTACTAGATACAAATGCAACAGCGTCACTCTGAAGCAGAGCTGCTATCATTTGTAAACAACTGTCCTACAAACATGCAAGTAACTATAATGCAGATATCAAAGCAACCCCACACAGTTTTTGGACTGATGCAGAGTTTGTTTTAATTGGCTTTTCTTAGAACTTGCTCAGGCTCCTGAGTCTGACTGATTAAACTCAGTGTCTGAACTTATTGTCATCTCCAACATGTTCACACACACATCGTCAGCATGTCACATAGCTGTAATATGTATTACACACCTCAGAGAGTGTATGACATGACATGTCCCAGGTGAGAAAGGGCCCATGTTTGACTTGACATGCCGCTGCTTGAGTGATTATGAAGAAGTCCAGACTTGACGCCCCCCGCCTCGTCGAACATTATTGCACAGAGGCTCCATCTCCTTAATACATAATTATAAGAGTCATATGAATGTCCTTCCTGTCTGCAGGGTGGCTGAAGCATTTAGAGAAACCTAGAGCTGGAGTGCACAGACAGAACAAGCTATTCTTTTAAATCAGTTTGGTAGCTTGCACGATCACGAGATGATGTAAATTCTGTAACTTCCAGATCTAAGGCCAGACTCTCTCCACATAAGGTGTGATGGAGTGAGGAGGGGGTCATAATGATTCTGTCAATCAATACGTGGGCTGGTGTGTCTGGCAGTCTGTTACACATCCACCAGGGCTGTCACTCTGCCCGTCCACCTCAGACCTGAAGTAGAAAGACCCAGCACACCCATCTGCTCTGCTATCACACAGCACATCTTATCTAGGAGAGATTGTGACAAGAAGGATTATGTCAATTAAATCAGCAGCCTATAAAAGCAGACCACCGTGACTCTGAGGAATAAGAAGAGTATAAACCCATCGTGACTGCCTTTTCAATCAATTGCACCACTAATGAATGAAGAAAATGATTAAACTCATGAATTGCCGCCAGGCTTCAGTAAACCTAAAAACTAATTCAAGGGAATCCTTAATCGCCTGACCTGAAGCTTTTTGTACCGTCAGTAGTATTATTAACAGGATTGTAAAAGCATTGGCTCCAGTTACCATCCTCCAGTGGCGGAAGACTGGTAGGGAATAGCATTAATTTCAAGCCTTATGTTGCATTTGCATAATTACCATAAATCATCACAGGGATGTTCTGGTCCACAGTAGAGGAGAAGCGGGAAAGGCTACTGGGAAGTAGCGCTTGGAGGCTGACAGTATGCAGTAGATGGCTTACTAGCTGGTATTGTAATGATTAAGAATAATCTTGTGGTCCCTTGATAAATGCTAGAAGTACACAACAAGGGCATATCCTCTTGTCTAGGAAACTAGGTTTATACAAAATCTATGCTCACATTATCTAGCATCAAGGACGGTTACTGTTCATTTGCTAGCGTTGCTACATTGTCTAGTTATATCAGTACAGATGTGATGTCATGAACCGACCGTCTTATGATCATGATCTGTGCACTGCTACCAATTTACTAGGATGTTTACTGCACTTAGAATATTAGATTTTCTTTGTGGTTTCTTTTACCCATCAAAGGTTTTTTAGAGTGTTTCCTTTTCCAAAACAAGTGTATAAGCATAGAGGTTGTATGCTGTACAGATTGCAAGCAGCTCTTTGTGTAACTTTGTGATTTTGTCTATATAGACAAAACTTAGCTGACTTTAATGTCAACACTTACAATGCTTTAGATTCATACTTTTATTATACATTGTGATTTTACCTTAAAACAGGCTCAGTGATACTGAACTAAGACTATAAACAAACATTAAAGCACTTTCCATTCAGTAGTTGACTAATTGAAGATTGATGAGCTGCCTTTGTCTACCTGTCAGTGGATATGCTACAGCATAAGGGTTAACAGCCACAGTAAATACAGCAGAATGGGGACATGGTGAGCCTGAGGGAGAGTCATTCATACAATAACAATGCTGAGGCCTTAGTAGAATGCCATTCTACTGGCATATTCTAATGTGACCTTTCCTGCTTTCTTCCATCTATAGTAATAAAAGGCAGACTTGTACAGTGAATTGGAAAAACTGAGGATTAAAGTAATGTGAGTTCGAGACAGGGTAACAATTTGCACCCTGTGTTGGATTAAATGGGTGAAAAGAATGTGAGGGTTAAATGCTTTACAGGGTGCATTCTGTGCAGCCTGTTGGCTCAGTAATCTACTGAAGTTATAACACTTTGTGTAATGATGAATTTAGTCCAGCTTCAATTAGTCAATTAGGTTATTTCAGGACAACTCAAGCAGACCCAGAGGTTAACCTGGAGACCTGAACAGGTAGTGCAACATTTCTGAATGTATTTTTCTGCCATACAGAAACTCCAGAAATTCCCCAAACTTGCCTGACCTCTTTATCTCGTCTGTCAGGGGCCTCTATGGCTGCTGCTGCAGCTGCACGACCTGATAAAGCCAAGAGAACAGGAGGTGGGCCAGTAAGTGATACAGAGGAGACTGAACCAAGGTGAGAAAGATGTAGAGAGGCTCTGAGAGGAGCATGAAGAGAGATGAGGAAGAAGAAAGACATTCATTATATGGAAAGGGAAAGGCCAAAAAATAAACTATGACATGACAGAAAAGAGGAGCAGGGAACATTAAGAGAGCAGTGATGGAAGGCAGAGATGGAAGGGTGACAGCTGGTAGATGGGAAGAGCAGTGCTGCTCTGCTCAGCCCAATCTCCACTGCCTCAGCAGGCCAGATGGACACACACCCTCTGTGCCCCTTCACCAATAACACACACACACACACACACACACACACACACACACACACACACACAAATATATTATTATTATTATTATTATTATCATTAATATTATATTACATGTATAAATAAATATACAGGAAATTGTATGCATATTTTGAACAAATCTGCTAAAGTAAATACATACTCTCTGCCTTGGTAGTGTAGAATTACCTTGTCCTTGACACTATGCACAAGGTTGTATATTTGTGGAATTACAAGACCTGATAATACTTTAAAAGAAATAAATATCCTCCACCCCTCAAAAAACAAAAAAAACAACAAAAACCCTCAAAACCACAAAAATAACCTGTATCTTTTCACATATTCAAATACTGATAGGCAACACATGACTAGAGTTATATTACTTTTTGAGATCTTGAGGTCTTTGCTTTGCAATGTGTTTACCTAACAGGTCCAATCCCTCCCCAGCAAGGGGGTGGGCGTGGGGGGGTGGGCAAGCCACTGTGATGCTGGATCTCCTCACAGTGTCAAAGTCAGTAGCACCACCATCATAAGTCGTAATCCAGCACCAGGCAATGGACGGCTCTAAACCCCAAAGGCAGGCTGTCAATGAAACAGGACTGGGACAGGAAACTAGACTTTAACCTAAAATCTGGAATTAAAACACACAGTTTGCAAGAAATTTTTGAGAGTTTGAAGCACAAACATACATGTTTACATATTCTCTGGATGTTTGTTTTGTCATTTCTGCCATAGTAATTTAAGGGCAATCCGGCAAAGAAAAAACATCGCCATTCCCCAAACAGTATTGACTGATGTCTGGTGCAAGGCATCTATCATCTGAACAGTCTGAAATTGAAGCACCAAAGTGGTTGGGCGTGTCCATGCGCCTGTGTCTATTAATGTGCTCACTCTCCTTTGTGTGTGTTAGGGTGAAAGTGTTGATACGGTACAGTATTATGAAACAATAAAATTTGAACAACTGATTCATATCTGGGCATAAAGCCAGAGTTTGTTAGAGTTCCTCTTTAATGAAACCTATAATTTCTGCACTCCCTCTATGGTGTTGCAATGGAGCAAGAGGATCGATCATAAGAGAAACATCCAGGACGCTCTCTATTTTGCAGGATTGCCATAGCCAGTGAAGCTAAATTACAGCGTAAAGATCATTTACACACTGTAAAGTAGCATGCAACTATATCTCTGTCATGCTGCTGAGAACACTCATCCCTCTTGGAGGCGTGGCAATAGCAGCTTTGAATAAAACACCAAGGCCTTCTGACATACCACGAGCAGGGTCACACACATGGCTTACTGCCTTTACACACACACACACACACACACACACGCGCAGTGTCATGCAGCAAGGTTTTGTCAAAGACTGATGTTATAGGCACAAAGGTTACAAACTCAATCACTTTAGAGATGACTGCCACATCACTGTGTCTCAGGTAAATATGACTCCATCCTTGTGTGTGTATGTGTGTGTGCATGCATCCATGAATGTATAGACCCTGGTGCAGATTGAGAATGTATTGCTGGGTCGACAGAAATGAAACTGTCAGAAATTCAAACAGGGTGGAGCTGTCACATCCGGCAAAAAGCATTATTGTAAAGAAGGGACGATCAAATAACGAGAGAAAAAAGGGTAAGAAAGGGTGAGTGTGTGAAGTGAGACAGAGTTAAGATAGTAAAACAGATTTTATGTGGACTGTTACTATCAATCAGATTAATAAAAAAAAAGAAAAAGCCATCAAATCATATGAGAGGAGAAGCCTCTGCCTCTGCTTCCCAGAGGAGAGCAGTATCAGCACATTCAACCGGTGAACCAACATCTGTTTTTCATCTTCGTTTCCTCTCTACCGCTCTCCTTTTTCTCCGATGACCTTAGGGTCTCACACACACACGCACGCACACGAACACACAAATGCTCTCTCTATCTCACAGTGATGATCATCTGCCCTTGTCAGCAGGTCTGAGTCACTGAGCTCAGCATTTCCCAGCCATCCCAAAGGATTTCAAACACAACCAATGTTTACTGTGTGTGTGTGTGTGTGTGCTGTATGTGTGTGTGTATAAACCTATAGAATGCTTGATGACTTTATCTACAACCTTCTTGGCCTGAATATTGACCGTCAGCTGCTCACATCATGCGCTACCACAGACCTAACAGAGAGCATACATTTATTCCAGTTCCTCACCACTCTGGATTCTCTTCATTAATAACCCCTCTGACCCCTTTTTTATCCACAAGAATCAAAATCAAACAGCCTTCTTCAGTGTAAAAGCTTTTCTCTGAAGTGATTGAGTGGACAAGTACCACCTAAGTGCGCTCATACACAGAACTCTCCCTGCCGTCTCTGAGATTTAACCTGCCTGTTGACTTCAGGCTCAGAGATTAGCGGAGAAGAGTACACACACTTGCTATTCAGCCAGAACGCTGCAGTCGACGTCAGTATAGAATTATAATGACCAGAACAGACGCAGTAGAGAAAATCCTGGGGATTTACTGTGGTCTGGTTAAATGAAGGGGAGCTGTGCTAAATGAGAATGGCTGCTGCTCTGATTTCAATTCTCAGTGTGTTGTTGCTGTGAGAGAGAGAGTGTGTGTATGTCAGACCAAATCCTTGTATATTTACTCTCTGCTCCTAAAGAAGAAGCTGGTTGAGAGGCTGCACAGTACTGAAGAAATTAGATGAGGGATACTGCCCCCTTCTGGACAGGAATGAGACCATGTACTGTTCCACATTTGCCACATAAGGCAGCAAAAAACCTCTAAGACCCAAACTGTAACATCTTAATGTAGGACACACACTTACAACATAAGTGTGTGCAAAGAAAGCCTTATTGAAACAGCTGAAGCACAGATTTTAAAATCACTGTAATGGTCAACATCACCTGCATTAACAATCTTTTCTCAGCGTTGTCCGAAAGCTTTGGAGAATATGTTTAAGATAGGCATGACTTACTGGGGTGCTGCCATCTGACAGGGTTGTCATGCTGATCGACATGCTCATCTTGTCGGAGGAGGAGAGGGAGGGCGGGGAGGGGCTCCTCTTTTCCACTTCCTGTCTCTGGAGGAAGTCACGCCAAGCCCGCTGAATACTACATGTATTGAAGAGGAGAACACATGTAAACACAGGAAGAGATCTTGAAAATATAATGCACGTGTGACTTGTTGTAACAGTAAGGTTCGTCAGTTTACTTGAGAAGCAGTCAGGAGGTGAAGGTCTTACAATCAGTTTCGGACCCCTTAAAATGAAGCAGTGTGTACTCGTTACCCCTCATACCCCCATCCTAGTAAGAGTGCTATCCGTTATATCAGTCACTTTTTAGAAGAGGGGAGCCAGGAGTAGAGAAAGGCGGCAAAATATGGATATCATTATTTTGTGACTGAGAGTGGTCCTGAAACTGCTAAACTTGGAGGAAGGGTAAGAAATGCATATATAAAATATCTAGACAGGTAGTTTTCTATTTCATTAGACATTCTGTCTATAATCAAAATTAAAGTCTACAACTGTGTCTTTTTTGGCTAGAGATAAAAGATATACTCACATCAACACCTTGTTCTCAACAGGCGGCATGTTGATATTGATGTTGTTATCTAGGTCCATGGTCAGATGATTACTGAGCCAGGAAATAAAGGGAAAGGGTGTAGGGGACATTCAGAGGACACACACACACACACACACACACACACACACACACAAGGTCCAATCTCAGTCAGGGTTATCAGTAATTAAACAGCGATGGTTTGGTCCCATCTGCAGGGAGATACAAGAGCAGGCTGCTCATTCTGTCTCTGTGTTGTGTGTTTGTGTAGTGAGTATGTGCCATAGTGTAAACCTACCTCTGCAGCTGGAAACCTCCATCATTAACATGCTTGAAGCCACTCTGAAGGCTCTTCAGCTGCTCCTATGTGAGGGAGACAGAAGAAGGGACAAATAGTGAGACAATGACAAGTGATAGAAATAAGAAAGCAGTTGACATCTTGAATACATTGCTGTGGTTCAGACACAGGGAGGATTTTTGTTTTTTGTTTTTCAGAAAAGGGAGATCCCCACATTGGATGTGTGTGCACAAAATGTGAGTGAATGTTTGGCAGAAGTGTGATCATTGTGCTGAGCTAAGGGACCCCTGCAGCAAGTGGTTTGGCAGTGTTTTGGCTCTGTTAGATGTTTTCTTGTGAAGTTACTGAAGTAAGCTTCGGGGGAAAAAAAAAAAAAAAAAAAAAACCTCGGCCAAACTGCCACCTCAGCGTATTCCAGGCATTTGGCCCGGAGGCACGGAGAGAGTCAAAGAGGAAAGTCAAACAGAGAGAGACAGGCGAGGCAGAGAAGATACAGTGGAACATAATTCATGAACTACGGCACAGGTGTTGTACAGATTGTACAGATGTGGCAGACACATTGAAGATTAGAGCGGTAAAACTTTACACTTTCACTAAAATGACTTTTTAGCTGCGCTCTCCGCTCCTCGCCTGCTGCTCTCCTCCCCTTGGCTCCATCCTCGTACTTTAATAGTGCTGCGTAATGAGGACAGGCCTGCCTCTACATAATTGAGCAGACTAATTCAATTACAAGGGAGCAACAAAGTTTAAGTGGAGCAGTTCTTCCTGATGAGCCAAGAGGGTCACATCAGGGCACTGAGCAGCTACTAGCTGCACGTGGTGTATTCGTGTGCATGTGTGTATATGTGTGTGTGTTTACAGTGAAATCTACAAAATTCCACGATTTTATTTGACTTTCTGTTTGATTATCCCATTACTGCATAATGAAGTATGCATGAAGGAATATATTGCATCTATTTGATGGCAAATTGGCCAATAATGAAATTCACACTAAGACATACATCTGTTGCACTGGTGCACTAAGAAAAATGGCAGTATTGCAACATTTACCTGGTGTTTCAGTCCTAGGTGGTTATTATTCATTATATATATATGTATGTATGTATATATATGCTTTCCCCTTAATAACTATGGAAAGGTCTCAGACAAAACTCTTTTGAAGTGTGAGTAAGCACATGAATATATGTATCTCACTGAAACAGTGTCTGTGTCACTGTCGAAACACAACAGCATCATACAGTATCTTTTTTTTTTTTTGATAAAAAGGCCTATCTTGTTTGGCTGTTTGCTCATTTTCACTGTGGCAGGCAGTGTTGTTTTTCCCATTACTCTGCCTCGCAGAAGGAACAAGCAGCTCATTAGACAGAATCAAGGACTTTGACTAGTGATCAATGATTGCTTCAAGGAGCTATTTTTCATCTCTTTCTGTCTGTTTGTCTTTCCCTCTCAGTTTCTCTATAATGAAAAGAGGATCTGTGAAAGCATAGCCATGGCTCGACTGAATTCTGCGCAACCTGAACCTCCCTGAACTTTCTTCTGCTTTGAGAGAGTCAATGTCACCTCAGCTTTTCCAAATCCGCCCTAATGCTATCCTGGACAGACAGCTGTCTCTCTTTTATACACACATACACATACAGTCAGACACTTTTTAAACAGACTTTAAAAAGTGCCAATTGGGAATTTTGAGACAGACAGGAGTGAGGCAGAGAGGATGAAAAGGAAGAGCAAAACTAAGAGAAACAGAGAAAGAAGAATGAACTTAAAAGGCACTAAAATAACTTAAAGTCAGAGAGATGCAGAAGAAAGACTTGGGTAGTGAGAGAGACAAGACAGAGAGAGAGGCACAAGTGACATTGATAGAGAGATAAGCCAAGTATAAACGAGGGGAAGATATGTTAGTGTCTGTGTGTGTGTGTGTGTATGTTTGTCTATGTGTGTTTGTGAGGTTCTGGGTAATGGAGTTGCTGGGAGCCGGAGTGAGCCGATCATTTAAATTTCCCCTTAGAGTTACTGATGACCCTGTCACAGGTCTGGCCAGATAAACCATTAGCTCACCTCACAAACAAAGACACACTTTCATGCAGACAGAAGCACAAACACACACATTAAGTGTAGAAATTTGCACATGGACAAACATGTATGTATAAGTGCTTTAAAGCCTATAAACACTGGCCTATCCACTTGTTTTTACTTACTTGTTCCATTAAAACAAGTAATAGGTTATCAGTACAAACCGACAAGTTCAATGAAACAAAGGTGATGGCGAATTTGACTGTAATGACCTGGTGACAGCATACAAAAACACACAGAAATGACATTATACAGCAATGTCATTTCTAAGTGCCATGATTAGGCATGGGCCGGTTACCGGTTTCAAGGTAAACTGCTGTTTGAAAAAGTCAAGGTTTTAAAACCATTAATATTTTCCATCATACCGTTCCTGCGATATAAGCTGTTAAAATGCATTTTCTTTGTTTTTTTTATTTTTATTTTTTAAACAGACAGGAATTCTATTATTTATGTTCTGAGCTTGTTGAGCTGCATGTTTAGGCTCACTTAAGGGACAGCATTTATTTATTTTTTTTTATTTATTTATTTTATTTTATTTTATTTTATTTTTTAAAATTCACATTTACTAATGTTCCAAATACTCTGTGTTGTTCAAAAATAGAAGAGATTGTGATCAACGGAAAAAAGGTTGTCTTTCTTACCAGGTATTTCAAAATAATTCATTTTAGAGCTTTAATCGCAATACTGCAATTCCATGAAACTGTGATATATTTGCTTAAGGTACCATATGGTCAGAATCTCATGCTGGCGCATGTCTAGTCCGTTCTTAGTTAACATGCTTTTTTCTCTTTTTTGCACGTGTTATACAATATTTCATCTTACACACAGAAAATATATGCAATTAAGACTTTACCCAACCTTGTGTAATAAGTGTGTCTGTATATGTCTGAGCTTGCAAAACAGAACACTGATATCCAGAATGCATTATTCACCACTTAAACTAAACCTTGACTGCAGCAGGACATTTACAATGGTCTTAATACATGGCATTGATTTCAAAATCTATAGCAGTATACATTTTGCAGTTACTGAATACCAAACCAAGGGCTGTATAAGTTTGATGTCAAAAATGATGCATTTGATCCTGTCGAAAAGCCTTTTCTTCAGCTATCCACACCTGTATCCCTCCATCCCTGCCTCAGTGGAAAACCCCATCCCTTGCCTGAAGTAGGAATGCCAAAAAAAAGTACCAGAACATAAACCAGAGGTTTGCATAATTTAGTGGCAGAGTTGACAGAAAATCTATAGTCATTTTGGGCTTTGGCAGTGCCAAGCAGGCTTGTATTGATTGGTGTGTGAGTGTATAGGTGTGTGTGTGATTGTGTATGTGCGTGCAAATATGTGTGATGGTGGATTTATGGTAGAGTCAGATAGAGCAGAGAGAGGACGAGAGAGAGAGAGACAGAGAGAGATTCAGATGGAGATGGGACCTTGAACCCACGGGACAGAGGAAATAGAGCTACTGACAGCCAAATACAGACCATGAGCATTCTTTACCGTTATCCATCCCTCCTTCACCCCCTCTCTGTCTCCTCCTATATCAACCATTTCTCTTTAACTCCACTTTCTGAAATAATAAATAAAAGAGAGATGGAAAAGGGGAGATGATGATTTGATCACTCTGTGAGATATGTACTAGTCCTCCTCTTGGAGAAGAGGACAGGAAAAAAGGAGAGATATAATAGAGAACAATATACCAATAGTTGTGTGGTAGGTGTTATCTAAGGGAAAGACGCAGTACCAGGTCAGGTAGGTTAGAGGAAGGTTAGAGGGTCTGCGTTGTAGGTGTTGTAAGTGAGACCACCAGGCCCCTGACACATATAGAAGGCCTCCATGGAAGAGTTTCCACTACTATTTACACTGTAAAAGCCAAGCAGTCCAGGCTTGCTGGTGGCTCTACACTGTAGACTGCTTAAATGATTTCCAAAATGAATGCTTTCAACAAACTGAAAAGGCATTTTTAGGCTACCCTTCGATGACTGGATGTATTAAAGAACCTTTGTCACCTCAGATTGTAGGGCTGTAGATGTTTTGACCCTCCCTACTGCCTCCCTTTTTTTTTTTTTTTTTTTTTTTTTTTACAGGTGTATGTTGTATGATTAAGGATTAAAAATTATCCTCAAAGCCCATTTGATAGAAATGGTTTTATCTTTCCTTCTGATGGGCAAACACAAGGCCATCATGAACAGGCTTGACAGGGCCGTTGATGCAGCAAGCAGGACTCATGGCTTGAGTCAAGCCTAGATTAAGGATATTTACAACAAGCAGGTCGTCAGGAAGGCCAAAGCCATCCAATACTGACCACCCACTGAACAAAAAGAATTTGAGCTCCTGCCTTTAGGCCGCAGCCATAAATCACCTACTCTAGGGACAAAACCACTCTTAGTATATATTGTATTACTATCGATACACTGAACATGGAGTAGCCCGTTCACATTAACAGCTGCCCTCTCTGCCTTTTATTTGCACTGTATGCTGCCACACTTCTGATATGATCTTGTGGTTTTTATACTGCTTATTGTTTTTAACAGCCTTATTGTTTTCATTGCCTCAAAGTTGTTTTTATCATTTTTATTGTCTTAGAGTAGTGTGTGGTGTCCCTGCTGTCTTATTGTCTTGTTAATATAATGTTTTAAAACCTGGCTGCACATCACATTTTCCATAATGGGACTATAAAGAATGACCTAACCTGACTTGAGTTGAAAGAAAAAAAAAAAGACTATAAAAGGAAAAGGACTATATTTTGTGCTGTTTTTTCTGTCTGAAAACAGCAGGTTGCCCCATCATCAGCTCTGTAAGTGTTTAAGAGAAACAATGGGCGGCATATTGAAAACAAAGATATTTGGATCAGGTTAAATGTACTGCAGATGATGTTCAGGTTAGGTACTGTTGAAACGGTAAATATTGACCTAATCTACGCTGACGTCATGTGACTCACTTTAAGCATATCAATGACGCATGGTGGCAGTCAGGAGACTCATCTGGCTTGTGAAGGAAGGTTAAAGGTTCATACAACGAGAGACAACGCAGGAGACGGAGGAGGGAGGGGCTGAGTGACTGATGCTCTAAGAGGTTAGATACCTCAGCTGTAGGGGGGACAAAGGGCAGGGGAAAGATAAAGATACAGCACTTTGCAGAGACAGAAAGTGATCCGGTTTGAGAGTCGGCGAGAGAGTTGACGGAGAGGAGAATATGAAAACGGGCTCTTCGTCGGCGGTGAGAAGAAGGGATATGGAGGTGAAAGAACAAGCCTGTGGGCTCTGAAGAAATTAAACTGGACTGACGCCAGCCAAGCCAGCCAGAGAAACACAGAAAAGAGAGAAATGGCCTGCCTGGGAAATGGCCTTCATCTCTCCAGTACACGGGGTGTAAATCTGTCCCTTGCACCTCCAACTGATCCACACACACATACTAACACTCACACACATGATTTAAATAGCTCTCCTGCTCCTCTAAATGCCCCTTTAACTCAGTTCAGGGGACAGAGTGACAGACAAAAAGAGGAAACAAATGAACACACATACACACATCTAAGGAGCCTATAAAAACACAAAGTCAAAATCTATTTCCCTCTTTGCTGCACTGTATTTCAAACTCTGTTGCTCTTTTAAGGTCACTATCTTCACCTCCTCCTCCCTCATTATAGCAAACACAATACACTCTTATGTTCTTTCACTTCTTTGTGTCTTCTACTTCCCTACTATCATCTCCCCGTTTGTCTTGCATTCCATCCACAGTCTCTTAGTCTGAGTTGGTTTTCCTCTTCAATACTTGATGAGCTTCCTGATGTGAAGTGCCGGCAACAGATTCCTGGCCGTCACTCTGTCGTCTTCCAGCACTGTAGAACATTGGCCAGCTGTGTTTGTTTTCCTGATGAACTCAATTAACTCTGGTACAGAGTCTCCAGAAAACTGCACAGTCACATAGACATTTATATGGTGCACACATACATGCTCGCACATTGTGTTTTATATGTTATATCAGAATTTGTTACTGTAAATAATTTGTAACTTTTGCTGCTAAATAAATGTAGTGAGTAAAAAGTTTAAAAAAAAAAACCTTCTTTATTGTAGTGAAGGCATAATATCAAGAATAAAATAGAAATAATGAAGTAAAGTACTGTGAACTTGCCTAAAATGTGTACTGGACTACAGTGTCTGAGGAAATATACTTAGTTACATTTTGCCATCTTTTTGTTCAGTGCCTGGAACTAATGACATATGTCAGCCGTCATCAGACGAGGACAATCAGCCAAATAAACACTACTCTTTCCATCCCTACATGCGTGGATAGTTTCTTGCTAGATCCTAATAATGGTATAATTTTGAGGCTAGGAGTTATTCCAGTCAACTTTCAGCCAAAAATCTGTCATGACCTGGTCCTCCACTGATGGCAACCTCGCTGGTTTAAACACCATCATACCATCTGCCATACTACATAGACACCCCCTCTCTCTCTCTCCATCCTACATAGGCTTTCTAGAGGACTTTGAGGCAGGTTCTATCAGTCAACCCTCCCTGGGGTCCTTTGGCCCAGCCAGCCAGCCGACGCCATCTCTGCCATCGCGCTCACATCCTCATCGCTCTCCTCTGCCACGGGGACACAGAACCTGTCAGTACACCATGTGTTTGTGCATGTGTGTGTGTGGGAGTGATAGCAAAAACCGAGGACAGGTGCTGTTATCTGTAGCCGTTCCTGGCCAGACACTGTGTCTTCTGGCACCTGTGTGAGTGTGTGTATGTGTGTGTGATTTGCCAGTGTCCATTGGGATTCAGTGTCCAGACACTGGCAATATCGTCCCTGAGTGACCCTGCAATCAGAGCTGGCTGGCACCTTCTCTCTGTTGTACACACACACACACAGACATATTCCCTCTCACACCCTCACAGTCTCTCTCTCTCTCTCTCTCTCATACACACACACACACACACAGTTCTTCTTTCTGCTCCGAGGGTTAGGCTAATGACTGACAGTGTCAGAGACGGAGAGGAGCTGCATATGCTGAGAAAGAGGAAATGGAGCTAGGAGAAAACCTAACGACAGTCACACAAGCTACTGCAGAGCCATGGAGAAAAGACACAGCAACACATTGAAATGTGATACAAATAATGAATGACAAGTTAATGGCGACAAACCATGTTGATGGACAAGAGGTCTAAAGGTTATTGAGGATTTCAAGGACTGAAAATATTCAGAGTGGGGAGTGAGCTTAGTGGAGACAGGCCAGTCTGTGGGCAATGCCAGCTGTAGGAGATGAGAGAAGTTGCCAAGGGTTAACACATACACAGACTTGCACACACACACACACACACATATTTCAGAGGTCCCTGGTTGTCCAGGCAACAGAATGAGCATCTGTGTGGTGTCAGACCAGAGCAGAAACTGGTCCACTGTGGAGAAATATAATTTTGTGCATGCGTAGCATGTGTGTGTGTACATGTGTTTGTGTGTCTTATTAATTCCCATAAAGTTTCCTGGTTGCAGGAATTAAAATGGAATGAGGTGAAAATAAAAATCTGTCAGTCATGCTTGTCAGTTGTCTTTGAGGTTATATCAAATTAGAAACTCATTCTCCAGTCATAAATTGCAGGAAATACCAGAATAACAATCAATTTATCTATAAAGTACAATCATGTAGCAGGAAATTGTGTTGGCGACCACCGGCATAAGTTAACTAAGGACAACAGGACTTTAAGTGCAAGAAGGCAGTGCTGCCATTAAAACAGATCACTACAGAAAAAGAAAGATGAAATAATTGTCGAGAGAAAAAACAGATGAAACCATTCATGTGTATTCATGATGTGCATTTTTCCTTTTTGTCAGATATTTGAGATCAGGAGACTACTGCTCCTCATGATTGCGGGATCTTTTTGATTTTTTACTGCAAAGGTATGCACACCCTGAGGAAATGTACGTTACCACTTCTTCCCGCCCTTTTTGCCTGCAGCATTTTCCCCGTGTAGTTAGCACTCCCTTCTCCCCTGGTGGGCCATAATCAAAGCTGTAAAGCTAGCCGTTAACATGCCAGAACAAACACACAGTAAAGCAGCTCCTTTTACAACACCACTCAATACTACCTGTCCTCCACGGCAGTGGAGCAGAACACAACTGCACTAACGACTGCACTGCTGGGCGGAGAGCAATATATATGCAAAGAGCTGAAGGTAAATATATGCAACTATAAAGTCTCTTTTATTGGGCATTATGGTCAAATGGAGGAATCGGCATTGTTGCTTAATAAGATTGTAAAGGCAGTTGTGGAAAGAGTAGTAAAAGAGATGCAGAGTAAGGAATACAAGCTCCCCGGGGGCTTATTAGTTAAGGTGCTATGATCCTATTTGGATCTTTATTTTGCATCTGAACAAGTTTTGTTAAAGACCTCTAAAGTCTATTTAAGTTCATTTGTGTTTTCCCTAGTTCTTGTAAATTAGTTTTAGAGCTCTCTCAGTGGAAGGACTCAGACCAAGACCCCCCTTTAAATTGCACCTACAAACTAAATATCACTGGAAGGTGCAATTTGGCCTTGAAGGAGTCCTCCACTGACTTAGTATTGTACTTAAAGTAAGGTTAGTGAAATTGCAAGAGACAAATTTGGTAGTACAGTCAAGTTGATACAGTGGAGGCCAAGTTATCCTAACTTTTACTCCATAATACGGGTCAAACACCAAAAACACAGGATCCTTCCCCATAATTTAACTTGCTATTGCTTAATTAGTCTTCTTTCTTAGACTCTAAGGGGACTGGCATGTACCCAGGTTTTTTTAGAATCTATTCTATAATGCAGGCTTTCTATTTCTGTTTGTTTAATTTGTAATCTCCAAGCTGAGATTGACCAAGTGATGTCACTTGAGTATTTTTTCCATGAGTGAAACCCCCGCCCCCAAAAGCTACAAAACACATTTGTTTTCACAGGATATATTGTACTCTCCATGGCTATTAAATTGATGTTAACATGTAAAATCGGTGGGGTGAACCTTCAAAGGAAGAGTGAAAGGTCATCGTGATTTGATGGTTGTTTCTTCACCTTGTTTTCTGAACAATGTTTGTGATAAAACTATATGTGCACGGGTTCACAGACAGTATACTCACAAACACTCTCTGTCCCACACACACAAACAATTATAGCCAAGCTTGAGTTGTGAGTTAGAGCTGAGACTGTCCATTAGCAGTGGTCCATCGCTGTTTCAGGCTTAATGAAGTAGAAAGCCAGAAGAAAGAGAAAGCCTGTAGACCTGATTAATGAGAGGGGGAGAGAGGTGGAGGAAAGGGGGAGGAAGAGAGGAATAGCAATGAAGACAAAAGGAAAGAATAGGGGGTTGAAAAGAAAGAGGGAGAGAGAGAGAGAGAAAGAAGTAATGCATAATTACAGGTGATGAAGAAAGAAGGGGAAGGGCAGGGAACTAGAGAGGGAGAGATTTTGCAAGATTTTTAATTGATCCATGTAAAGCTGCTACGTGAAAAGCGCTTACTTAGTCTTAATGCCTTCAACCTCTCTACTAAACGGTCTCCTCTCAAAGCTATCACCCTATTTCCTTCTTTGAAAGTCTTTTGAAGAATCTTTGCATCTATGACTGTAGCTTAACACTCTGGAAAGCCTGGCTTACCTCTCCTCATCTCAGCAGGAAATGATTAAAGTCACGGTCCAGTTAACTACTGGCCGCCCTCAGCCCTGTGGGCCTTAGGTGGAACCACCCACCTGTGCTGGGCCTCTTAGAAAGGCTAAGTGCACACACGTACACACACACCAATGAAATCAGTCACCTGTGCAGGGGCATGCACTGAGCATTAGGCATTAGCTGTGGCAGGCTCTAGCTAAAGCTTGGCTATGCTCTGAAAAGCAGCAGCAGGAATGGCACGGCAGGCTAGAGAGGCAGGCAGGCAGGCAGTGTGGGTGTTCATTAAAACACCCAGCACCATTCACAGGGAGAAACAAGGCCATAAAAGCAATTAATCTGCCCATAAACAAGCCATTCCGCCTGTCCAACACACCCACAAACACACGGG
The DNA here is from genome assembly GCA_033238685.1 of Lates japonicus. Taxonomy (NCBI): domain Eukaryota; kingdom Metazoa; phylum Chordata; class Actinopteri; family Centropomidae; genus Lates; species Lates japonicus. Next base: position 20,217 of record BRZM01004997.1, read on the forward strand.
CATGACAGTGGGAGCAGGGAGGAGGGAAAGGAGGGCGAGCTGCGCCTCTCGTTCCTCCCGGCTCTCTTTCTCATTATCTCTCTCTGTCTGATTCTGTTTCTCTGAACTACTCAGATAAATCCAAAGATCTTAAGGTTTTTTAATCTAAAAAGTGTTGCTATCTAAATCCTGCAGTGCTAAGTTGTAGAGATAGCTCCTGACAGAAAGTGGGTAAAAAGTCCAGTATCACACACACCACAGATCAGCAGGCTGAACCTAGATGCAGAAGCCTGACCCCGCTGTCAGCGATGTCATCTCAAATGTCTGACCACTGTTTTGCATCAGTCATGCGTCTTCATCACATTTCTTTACTTTGATTACTATTCTTATTGATGGATGTGCATCAGTTCCATAATAAAATATTAATAGAGCATTTGTCTGATAAAAGGATTAAGGATCAGGAGTCATCATATTGTTTTCAAGATGGTTCTGACAAGTCATTACATTTATTTCTTTAATTTATTAATTATTATTAATTGATTATAAAGTAAACATTAGAAGCACAAGCAACTTGTTCAAAAATTCTGAAATATCTATAGATTTAGTGGGATATATATAATAATATAGCAAATGTATGCATAGTAACAGAATAATCTAATGGATGTTCAGTGCAATAAACATGTGAAGATAAAACTTTTCACACATACAAATCAAAAAAGTGATTTTCTTCACTTTCCAACATTTTGTTTTGAGTCATTAATTTGGACAAGGGAATTCTGTAAAACAATAAGAGTATGTTTATAGTGTCAGTATATGGTAATATCAAATTACTAAATTTAAAGTGCCAAGTCATATCTATCTGGGAACCAAAAAATAACAAAGTAGTATGCTTATTCCTAAAAAAAAATGAATGAAAAAAAAGAAAGAAAAACTTTCGCTTGGCAACCCCTGCTGGCCGTGGGGCCCTCAGCAGATGCTTACTTAAGTTTTGCCTTGGTTCCTCTATAACCTCAACACATTTCTGTATTTTTTTTTTTAAATCATCCCCGCTAATCCCCAGACATTCTCCCTCACAGCAGAGGATAATTACAGCACAATAACAGTATCAGTCAGGGTATCTAAAACCTAAACTCATTTTCCACTTCTGAGTAGGAGAACTAAGGAGCTTTATCAGCACTGATACCGGCAGTTACAGTTTGTATTGATGAACCTCTTCTCTCCTCCACTCCTCACTTCTGTAACAATACAGAAACATATCAGATACAATAAAAGATAATAAGCAATTGAGTGTGTGTGTGTGTGCATGTGCAAAGTCTTAGTGTGTGCTTTTATTGCTAGGGGCTGTACAGATGAGAGATGATGAGTTGCATGCCCCCACCCTATTCAGTAATAATGAGAGTGCTGTGATTGCCTGTGCTAAGAATAGTAGGCTGCTAGTAGCTTTAATAGTGGGATTGTCTCTCCGCTATCCCAGCCTACGGCTACACTGAGCTGCATTTATCACTATGGGACAAGCTGTTAACAATGCTGGGAAAGGCAATGAACATGCATGAACACATACATGTACGTACACACACATCCGGAATGTGCTTTAGCTGTCGGGGGTTGGTAATAAAGGACATACGGAAAACAGAGGTGGAATCACACAAAGACATTGAAGGACAGGTGGACTTAAAACTAGGCAGTGAAACATGTAGTTGGACCATAAAGTGTTTTTCCTCCACCAAGGGTCGACTCTAGAGTTCAGAGAGAAAGCCAGAGCTTCCATACCTTTACTTTCCTAACATCCAATTATCCTTTCCTTCAGACATTCACTCATTTTGTTCACTTTTTCTATGACACTTTGTCCTTCTCCCCATTATTTCCAAAAGCCAATCATATTTTCGCCTGTTTTCTAATCCAGTTTTTTAAAATTCATTCCAGCATGTCTCTCTTACATGTAATGTGTTATTCTGCCCTTCAAGGCCTGAAGCACACCTGGTAATGCACATTAGTAAATACATTATCATGCTGTCAGGTAAGTAAGATGACAGATGCAACAACAGGTTACATCCCCCATGAAAGATAAGAGAAGAAAATATACTTATAGTCATTCCTCTTGTAAACCATCTGCTTATACTGTGCCTCAGTGACAGACTGAGGAATTGTAATGGTAAACACAAACACGTATACCTTCCCCAGTATGGGTCCCCTAATTTTATATTTTCCTGTCTCTCGCTCTCTTCTTCTAGTGAGTGGCCATCACCCAAAGCCAATCTTGTGGAAAATGAAAACTATCTAAATATTCTTGGGGAGCTCAGGGAGAGTTGTGCGCTCTCCGAGCATCATTTCACCTGCTGTGTTTACGGCTCCACACTGAGCTATTGCATGACTTGTCTTTGCTCTCCGGATCGCAGAGGGAGAATGAAGTTGAAATTAGTTCCGGGGATATATATGTGTGTGTGTGTGTGTGTGTCTAGTGTGTCTGTGTGTGTGTGTGAGAAAGTGCGTGCATTTCAAGTGCAGGCACACTCACAGGGAAGTACACAAACAAACACACACACATGGACGGGTTCAATTAGTGTCCAATCGTAAGGGGGAGGCTCAGGTGAGGGATAAGTCATGTTTAGCGCGCCTGTCTCTCCAGTAGGACCTGTGCTGGAATTAAAGCAGAGAGTTTGGGAGGTCTGCCACAAGAGCATCAACTGGAGGTCATAAACACACAGAGGAGACAAGCTGGAGTCTATCCTGCTTACGTGACGACTCTTGGAACAGATGCAATAAATAAATCAGCATTACCCCCCACCCGCAAGCAAACGCACAACACTAATACAAACTCAGACAGGGTTGTGTAAACAAGAATGCATAGTGTGGATAGAAACAAAAAGTGTACAAATATCCCAATGCAGAGGCAGTGTCTTTTCAAGAATGTGTGTGTGTGTGTGTGTGTGTGTGTGTGTGTGTGTGTGTGTGTGTGTGTGTGTGTGTGTGTGTGTGTGTGTGTGTGTGTGTGTGTGTGTGTGTGTGTGTGTGTGTGTGTGGTATTCACTAAACTGTACCCACTTGAGACTCTGAGTGACAGGTACATGGGTAGTGGGTGTCGCTGGTACACAGCTAATGAATATTCACACTGTTATTCTCACTGCAGTATTCACACCAGAGTGAACTCACACATACACACTCACCCAAACACAAAGTGTTCATTCTGTGCATGCACAAACATGCATATCCGCAAGCTTGCATTTTAACTTAGTCAAACACGTTTGGATACACAAGCGAATATAAATCAGAGACAGACAGACACAGAGAAAGTCAGACAGACTTACAAATTTCCATTTCTGCTGCTCGCAACTTTGCACGAAGCTGTCAGCTAGTGAGCTGACAACAGGGAGAGAAATGCAGCCCACTGGGGTGACCTTGACTTTAAACACACTCTCTCACACACACACACACACAATAGTTAAGTCCACAGCAGAAGTTGTCATTATTTTTCCTTCTGTTTGACATTCTGTCCATCCCCGTCAATCAGTCTGACTCTCCTTGTCTAATGCTGCTTCTAAACGTAAGAGGAAACGTCAGTGTTGTTCTGCGAATCACCCTTTTAGATTGTGTGTGCATGCATGTGCGTGCGCTTGTATTACGTGTTATAATGCAAGGCTCTGGAGAGCGGTAGAAAAGGAAGCGACTTCCTCCCATCACTGAATAAAACATCCCATTTAGAGCCAACAGCCATACACTATAAATCACCTTTCCACCACCAGTGGGGCCACTACTCAAAGAGAGAGGAAAGGTTAGAGGCAGTAAGACGGGATGTGTGTTGGAGGGAAAGCGAAAGAGTATGACGAGTGATAATAAAGAGGAGCGGTGACGTGAAGTTTTGAAAGATAGGGATGTTTGAAAAGAGAGTGAAAACAATCTAATCGCGGAGGAAGAAGAAAGCTAAAGTGAAACCTGGTGAGCCACACGAGTGTCATCCACGACAACAATAAGAGAGACAAGCACTAAAACCCAAACTGATGGAAAAATTGAATGAAATCAATGTCAAAGTAGTTTTGAAATTTAGAACTGTATTTATGTTAGGGCTGTAATGGTAGATGTATACTGAAATTATCATAAAACTTAGAGGAGCAGTTCAACATGTTGGGCAATATGCTTATTCGCTCTCTTGCAGTTACATGAGAAGGATGATAAGACTTGTGTCTATAGGCTTAATATGAAGATACAGCCAACTAACTTAGCTTAGCACACAAACTGGCAACAGGGGGAAACAGCTAGCGCACAAACATGAGAGTCATATCTTACCATCTAAGTCTCAAAAAAAGCTCTACAAAATCATACCAATTATGCATGGCTTTGATTTGTGATCAAGAGAGACAGCATTGTGTTGGGTTGGGGAAACATCAGGCATCATATGAATCAGACACGCACAACATAATAAGATAATCTCAAAAAAATATAACAATTTACTTATTCATGAGTATAACCTGATTTATTCCTCCCCACAAGCGGTGATTTCCACATTGCTCTTGCTGCAATCTGAAAACTGTCCTTTTATCTACTCATCTTTATAGATCAAGATAACTGGGATCTCCTGTGGATGATCATGGAGACCAAACAACTTATCATTACACATCAGTAGTGTCAGGCCTTGTAAATGGGGGACTTTGCTTGCTTGAAATAAAGGATCAATGACCAAAAAAAAAAAAAAAAAAAAAAAAAAAAAAACCTGAACAAAATAAACTGAGGGATGCAGTTCCACCTTATCATCAACATTATCGAATTACTGTAGAAAATAATGTTATTACAACACTTTACCACCCAACACAGTGTGTAATTGTTACCCAATAAAAGTATAATTACTTGAAATTACTATGTGAGGTTTGTGAATGTATATTTTTCTCTTGATTGCTCTTGATGTGTGCACGCATGCTATCATTTGTGCACATAACCACGTCTATGTGTGACTTTGCACAGATGAAGGTCAACTTTAATTACCCTTCCCTTTACAGAACAAGCAAAGTTGAATTGAATGTGAAAACAGAATGAGGTAGGAGGGCAGGAGGTGGTACTCATTCAGGGTAAGTGTTCTCTTTTCCCCAAACAATGTTTTTTTTTTTTTGAGAAGAGTGATTTTAATAGAATACTGGGAAGATGTAATCGCATCAGAGTACCAATCATTTCTGCATTAGGGGGCAAAAGTGGGTTCCCGCAATGGGCTGACTATTAGGGGAAGGGTGTTCTGACTCCAAGTGGCTATCAAACCACATCCACTCTGTCTCTGGGCTGAGTGAAAGAGGAGGGGTGGGGAGGTGCTTAACAGCTTGTGTCTGTTCATCTGACCATCTGTCTATGTACCTGAGAGCGTGAATGCACAACATCAAGGTGGTTTCTTGTGTGCGCCCACGTGCCTGAGCCTGCAGTGTGTTTTTTCGCACGGCTACAGTTGTCCAACCTTTTCTAATAGCTTGCCCTGTTATTTACAGCCAACACACGCTGCTGCATTTAGCCAGTGTGTCGTATATCAAGCTGTGTGTGTGTCAAGAATGGGCACATGACCACATACACACATACACACATACACACACACACACAAACACACACACACACACACACACACACACACACACACACACACACAAACAGTCCAGCACACAGTGAAGTAATGCTCTGGACATGGATTGTGAATGCAGGCACCTAACAATAAATCTCACCTCTTAATTCTCTCTCTCTTACAAACAAACAATGTTTTAACTTCTCTTAAAACATTAAAGAATTTTTTTTGAAGGAAGCTCTGTAGACAAATGTAACCAGCATACATCATGCGAGAGATGTATTACTATAAAAAGCTGAGAAAAATCAAAGCCCATCTTTTAAAGCGGGACATAATTAGTGTTTCTATATTAACCAAGGGTCAAATGACTATGTGTTTCACATACTGACAGACCCACAGAAATGTATTACCTGCAGCTCCCCTCAGTTCCATGGTGCATTTTATCATCTTTAAGCTCATTGTTTTGATTTCTCAGCCTGCACCTTCACTGTTTTGGTTCCCTTTCAGTGCTCTCATTGTCCACGTTTTCAGATGCAGCAGGCAGCTGTTTGCAGTTAAAAAGCTATGATAAAGTAACTGCACACTACCTGCCCAGCATCAAAGACAGACAGCTGGTGAAGTTGCACTGTGTCTGCTGGATGTGTAACATGCTTGCTAACAAATTAGCCCCACAACTTTATAAAGCAATAACATATCCATGTTGTGTTTGTGGATTATTTTGCTGTTCAGAAAATCAATTACTGCTGCTTGAATATGTTGTCAGATTCCTTGCAGTTACGCTCTCTGTACCTGAATTTGTATGTACACTTAACGTTCATTCACACTCAGCCTCACACACAGTACGTGTCACCACCAGCCAGATCACAAACCCAAATGCAACCTGTCTTGGTTTTGCTGAACGATATGCAAATCAGGGTAGGTCCCAGTCCAGTCCAGAGAGAGGCATTACTGCACCTGAAGCTGTTTGGTATCTGCCAAAAAATCCTCCCACCTCCTGAGGTGGTTTGAACACTCAGATTTGAATCCTTCTCTAGTGCCTCTTAGACATGTTTACAGTTAACTTATTTGATGTTCGATAGCTGCTGTATGCAATCTGCCAACGGGCATGGAGTGAATAAAAGTGTAAATTGGGTTTTTACAGAACTGAAGCTTTTGTTAAAAAAAACATAACAGAAAAATGTGTACTAAGGGCAAAAAGGGTCAGCCAGCAAGAAAAGTCATCAAGAAAACAGAGAAAGGTTGTGTTGGAGCTTGTGTTTTTATCTGGTTTAATGAAAGCTCTCTTTCTCATGTGCAGACACACACACACACACACACACACACACACACACACACACCAAGTTAGCACACAAACACGCACAGAGGGAAAAAAAAACACATTATGGACATGTTGCAGGGGTAATGGAGTTGGTAATTGCTTAGCAACAGGCAATGCCACCACCACCTGTCTACCAAGGTACCCACTGAAGGTCAGTGCGTGCGTGCGTGCGTGCGTGTGAGTGAGTGTGTGTGAGTGCTGCCATGTGTAGGAGGGCACCTTATCGCGGGACACAAACACCCACAACTGCACACTATCACCGTCTCATTGTTTTTTGCTCTTTTCCAGTCTTGTTAACTCCTTGCTGGGTCTAGCTCTCCTGCTGGAAGTGGTGCTGTCAGATGCATCACTTTACAATACATGACATCACAAAGATGTTAAAAGTCGGAAAAACGTATAAAAAGCCCAGCTAGTGTCAGAAATGCTGAGGTTTGTGATCTTTGCCTGCCCGTGTGTGTGGGTTGTGAATGTGTGGGTGGTCTTTTTTTTGGTGTGTGTGTGTGTGTTTTATGTGTGAATGTAGGAGAAGCATTATTGTGTGTTTGTGTGTATCTGCTGGGTTGTCGTAGTGCCACGGAGGAAGATGGAGTGAACTTTGGGCCCCAGGAGAGAAGGTGTGTGACGATGCTCTGCTTTTATGTCCTGTGCTTTCATCACCCACCTCCATCCCCCTCCCTCATCCCCCCCTTCACTCTGTCACTAACCCGTGCTCCTGAGTTACATCACGACACACACACTGAGACTTCCTCTATATCACACTCTGACTTACCTCCCCCAATGTAGGGTGAGTTGTGTGTATGGGGCAAAAGAGAGACCTTGAGTACATGCTTGATTTTGAGAGTTTACAGACGGACGAGATAGAGGGGGAAGATTGCTGACTGCTGCGTGCACTGTGACGTGTGTATTTGTGTGTGCATTAGTATAATGTATATGTATGGGTGCCTACAAGCAAAGCAGCGGGAAAAAAAAAGAGTTAGGGCTTCCCTCCAGCAGTGCACAGACTATATTTTACCAGCAAATGAAAAAGGAGTGGGCCTGCCACCAATGTTTTACTGTAGAGAGACAGGCGTGAGGTTCAAATCAAATACAGGACTAGATCACAGTCACAGTGAATAATACATGCATTTCATATTCATGGCTGCTTGTGAATTTCATGAATACCCCACGAGATGACAGGACCGTTCAGGGTTATAACTGCCAGCTATTGTTTAGTGGGAAGAAAAAGAACATAGAGGAAAATGGTCACCATTAGTACACCTGCTCATTCTGTACCGTCAGTGCTTTCATAATGGGAAAACTGGGTCTGACAGCACACTGGGCACTGGCACACACACACAGGTAGTTAGAATGCACAAGCTGAGCAGATGTAAACGTGACCATGCACATGTACTGTACAGTGAATGTACTGCAACTTAGGGCTACAATTAATGATTTGTTTATTAACTTGTTGATTTTTTTTTTTAATTCATCAACTGATCTAAAAATTGCTCATTACAAGTTCCCAGGGCCCAAGCTGACGTCTTCAAATTGCGTGTTTGGTCTAAACAATGCAAACAACACAGATATTCACTTTAGAATCATGTAGAACAGAGAAAAGCACAAAAATGTGTATTTGAGAGGCTTGAACCAGCAAATGCTTGCGTGTGTATTTATTCTTAACAAATTACTACAATGACCAAGTGGTGTTAAAAATTGTTGTCCATTTTTACTATGAGGAAATAACACTGGCAAAACCTTTGTTATGTGATCTCCATGATTACAGACACACACAAACACGTAGGGGAACACATTGACGCAATGCAATCACAGCACACCTCAGAGGGGCCAATTTTATGGGGAGCACAGAAAATGAGCAGTTATTCACTCTACACGTGCAGTCAGCACGTTCCAGGTCAGTCTGTCTGTCTGCCTCTCTGTATGATTCATACATATGAATGACCAAACATGTCTGTGCTCCTCCAATACAAAACCCTGTCTCTTTGTTTGGTTCAACTGTGTCTTTTTTCTCATCCTCTTTTTCTCCTTAATCCTCCTCCAACTCTTCTCTCACATGCAGCGACACCGCTGGGTTTCTCCAGAAATTTAGTTTTTTTCATTGTTTGCCTTTCGGTGAGGTGACACATTGTGGTAGTCTAGCCACCCTGGGGGAATACTAATAGAGGAGAACCGTGAGTCAGTGAGTCTGGAAAACAGAGAGAGACCGAGGCAGCATGGAGAGACAGAGACGGGGTGAGACAAAGATGGGGAAGTGAAAAAACAGAGATTGTCATCAAAAGACATAAAATGAAAGGGAGTCTGAGCAAGACAGGGAACACAGTATGATGAAAATCTAAATTAAAGAAAATAGGAGAAAAATATAGGGAGCAGTGGACCATAGAGAGGGAAAAACTGAGGAACTGAAAGGGTCAGATGAGGAAGCATGAAATGAGCAAAGAGAAGATAAAAAAGAATATGTGAAAAGGGAGAGAGTGAGGCAGGACAGGTTAGGATGGGGAGATGGGCAGGAGGGAGGAGTGGACATGAAATAGTGTTGTGTTTAGTCAAACTGAAGGGCAGGGAGACTGAGAGGAGGAGGAAGGCAGAGAGGATGAAAGGATGAGTTTTACTCCTGAATGAATGAATTCAATTGCAAAAACAAGAGATCAACAAAATAAAGCTTTTCCTTCTGCAACACATAGTCATGGTCATGGTCATACAGTATCATCTATACATACTGTATATGCAAATGCAATATAATGCACACTGTAAACATATAGGTGATGTGCGGCATTTTATTTCAGAGTTCACAACAGTGAACACTTCTTTGGATTCCTTGGACTATTTCTCCTTGCGTCCTTAAGCTTTTATTTTTCAATGCAAGCTGGTTGATGTCCTCTATCCGACCTCTTCTTGGTTTTCTGAGAATGCAAATGCGGTTTGCAAGATGTTTGTGATCTTTAACGTGCGATGGTTTGGCACTCCAGCGGGTCTAACCTGACTTTCATTTAAATCTCTCAGTCTCACAGCCCTGTAGCTGGAAGCCCGTGGCCCTTTTTCTCTTAGATCAGTAGCTATAACCTTGCTCAAAGCAGGCCAAGATGACTGGGCGTGCTGGGCGAGATGCTAAAAGGGGAGGGGGCGGCTAAAAAGGGCTAAAAAGTTTAACAGCCCAAAGAAAGGTAAAAACAACAGGCCCTAAAAACATCAATTAGCTGTGTGTCAGGACAGTTATTAAGTATATGGGACTTGAAGTTTTACACAAAAGATGTAATGTTAGCCAGTGCCATATTTTTCAAACTGAGTGGGCTGTCTTTGGGCATTGCTTCATTTGATGAGTTGTGGCTGGAGTGCAGCAAGAACCTCACTGCAATAAATATATGCTTTACGTCCCTGCTTTGCCAAGTAAGCTAAAACAACACCGATGGCAATGAGCTGCGAGGGGCGATAGTAAAATGGATTTCTCTGATCCCATTATTTCTCTCAGGGCAGTGTATCGAAAAGCTGGCCAGCGAGAATGAAACCTACATTTGTTTGCTCCTCAGCTGTATTGATGTCAAGTGATTATTTTACAGTAAATATCGAGTTTTATTAGCGTTTGGAAAGTGCACCGTGGCGTGGATTGCTGACCCTCTCTTCCCACTGCTTCATCTCATCCATCTTGCGCTTCCACCTCATCACCTCATTCCTGTTGGCTTTTCGTTTATCCTCAATATAAATCCTGTGTTATGGTGCCTCATAAACAGGTCAAGTTACACCAACCCAGAACTCCCAACATGCACCGTGCACATACACCATAAGGTAAAAGCAGGTTTAATCCGATAAATCAACTGTGATCCTTTAGTCAGAAAACACACGTTACATCATCTAGTTGTTATGATGAAATAGCCTATCATGATGCTTTCACCAGGTAGCCATGTATAAAAAAGAAGAATGGGGCCTGAAGCAGTGGGTTTATGGTGCATGCTATGTTTTCTTCTCCATAGGTCACATTGATCGTGCTACATCCTATGCAGCATTACAGCCAGCCGGCAGCGCATCAATCAGTGAGGCTAAAAACAAATCCTGTGAGCATTTACTGTCTCTTCACACATTCACATTTCCTTTTCCTGCCTGTACAGTGACTTCCCCTATCATCACTCCCTCTCTCAAGCTCTCTGTCTCTCACTCTATCTAGGCTAATCTCCTTAAAACAGCAATCTCTCTCTTCTCTCTCCCTCATCCCTCTCCCTTTGTCTCTATGTTTCTTCCCGCTTTTATTGCCCTCTATACATCTGGAACCTCCTTCCCCACCTGTCTGCCTGCCTCAACCCCTCATTTCTCTTTCTTCACATCTCCCACCCATCATTCTTTTCACCCCAAACATCTGCTCCTGTTTCCCTCCACTCCCCCCAACCCCCCCACCCATTCAGAGCTTTCTGCTGTCTACTTATGCCCACCCTCCACATCACATTACTAGCCTCATTTTCAAAGTCAAGTTCATATGTAAGAAATAGATAAATTTTCAATCCTGCAGCTAATTCAAACTATTAATAATGTATATTTATGGATGAACCAGTCAGCAAATGTCACCTCCATCCTCTATGTTGATGCTTGAACAAATCAGATAGCCAGGGCTATGTAGGGTCAACAAATTACCAGAAAACAAATAAGGTACCAAAACCTAGTTACCCCCCCACTCCACACACACACACACACACACACACACACACACACACACACACACACACACACACACACACACACAACAGCACTTTCATTAACAGAAGAACCAAATATTCAAAGGAGTGGAAATTAGAAAGAGGATAAAAGTGTTGCCTTACTGGAACACTTAAGATGAATGTGAAGAAAGACAGAAAATTGGGAATGGGACGAGAGACAGAATGGGAGGATAGGTGGCGGGCGGGAGAGAGATGAAGAACCAGCTGAAGGGAAAGTGTTACGGGCAGGAGGGAAATGGAGCAGGTGTGGTTGAGCTGCGGTGATTGACGATGTTTGGGGCAGGAGGAGATTAAAGCAGAGCCGCAGGGCACTTGTGAACGCTTTTGGGGACAACCTAGAGGATGGGGCGTTCAACAAAGCAGGTGAAGGAAATAGAGAATGTGGGCTAAGCGTGGTAGAGGCAATGTTCTGAAATATCCTGTAGTTCTATGTCAAGGGCACTGTGCCACGGCCACACACACACACACACACACACACACTGAAACACATCAGATGAAATGTAGCACTAATGTTTTGCCAGTTTGCACCTGTGGTTTGTACTGAAAAGATGAAGCATATGGAACTAACACACAACTCCCTGGGCTGTCATTGGTTCCAGTAGTTTGAACTTGTGATTTGTACTCTGGTTGTCGAGGTCTATTGTAATTTTGACCAAGTTACCGCCCCCATCACTGGGCTCCTATCAACCCAGCTGGGTTCATTAAGGTTGTTTCTGAGTGAGGATGGAGACAGGCAAGGGTGTGGAGAAAAGACACAAAGTGCAAAATAGCGATGGAGAGAGCAAGGATACAAAACACAGGTGCATGAATATGAACAGGTAGAATATACCAAAGGAAACAGGGAGAGAGAGAGACCATAAGCTCAAAGAAAAGAACCTGCAGCTTATGTGAAAAGAGAGCAGTGAGGCACAAAGAAAGGCCTGGAGAAAGGAATATAATGAAATGAACTGAAATGAAAAAGGATACAAAGAGGTATCATAGAGTAGAACAGGACAATGTGGTGCAGAAGATTAGTGCTTAACAAAAAGGAAACTGAGGAGATGGCGAAAGAGCGGGGGTTGAGGAGGGTAAATGGAGGGGAAACCAAAAAAAAAAAAAAAGGATGGATGGGAGAGAAAGGATGGGCTGGCTGGGTGAAGAGGGATGTTCAATGGGCCTAGCACTTGGCCGGCTAAGCCCATCTCACTCCCAGTGCGACATCTTTCACTCAACAGCTCACAGGTGGAGAATACACACACCTGCGCCACATACACTAACCAAGCTCCAGCAAACCTATGCCAAGTCTTTCACCACGTGTGTCTGCTGTAGCTCTAACTGAGGAAGCTCAGGGCTGTGGATAACAGCCTCTGAGACCACACCAGCCCAAGAGCTCAATGCGATGTTGAGAATAAGTGAGTGTGGCAGATCTGTGTTATGTATGGCGAGCACTGGGCCTGGCAAGTGCACAGCTGCAACGTTTTGCATCGAGTTACCGTGCAGTTGCTGAATGAATAATAAATGTCTTGGTGTGCTGATTTGTCCTGATATGGGTACAGGAATTATGGGTTCAATGTGACTGCAGATGCTGAATTCAATCATTTGTTTCAAAAGGCTAATCTGCTGGCACAAAAATATGAGAAAACTATTCTGGTAATCTGGTGCCTTCATACTGACTATGTGTGCTATGTACACAGAAAAAGCATGTAGTTTGAGTAGAGTTAGGATTTAAATAGATACAGGAAAACAGGTGCATCATAATTTATTTTTAGAGGCAACCATGTTGTTTTGTACTGGACGGAATAACCCAGGGGTGTAGGGGAATTTATATGCTATGTATGCTACATACAATGTATTATGATGTGGCATTTTGTTTTTATATGCTGCCATTATTTCATGAGGTCGCGATGTATGATTATTCATGCAGAGTAAGTTCAGAAAATCATTTACATGTGCTTGCCTGCGTTTGCAAACAGCAGTCAGATCATATACAGCGAGTGATAGAAGTTCAGTACAGAGGGCCTTAGAATGATACCTTATATTTGAAGTGCTGCCTGTAGCATTAAGATTTATGCAGGTTTATGGGCAGAAGTACTGTACTCACAGAAAGCTCTGGAATTTATTACTCCAGGACAGAAACAGCGCTGGAAGAAGAGGGAAGGATTTATAATTTTAAACCCTGCAAGCCCTTTAATTCTGAACTCAACAACCCAACTCACCTTCGCCCTCTCTTCATTATGATTGTTGGCACTCCTGCCAGTACCTACAATGTATAAGTGGCTCACTCAGCTGCCTCTCAGTAAAAGAATATAATCACTGAGTGTAACAGCTCGTTGGTGAATGTCAATATTTCAATTTTTGTGTTACAGAGGGTGCTAAAAGCAAATAAAGGCGATTCTTGGAACACGTGCAACCTAATTTGGATAAGTCCTTTAGGAATATGGAGCTGGATTGGACTGGAGCTGGACTGGCTGTGATGGTAGATGAGTCATTATTCTAATGCAGCGGACCGTCTGTCACACTGTATCTGCTTCATTGTGTTTTGTGGCGAAACGCACATCTCTGTGTCTGTGTGTGTCTCTCTGAATGTCATTATTGTTTCCTCTTAGGGTGCAGGCAGGGTTGCCCAGCTGGCGTGTCTCAGCCTCTGCTCCTTAGCGATAAGCTCTACTGCTTATCTGCGTGAATGATTGGTAGCGTGTTTGAATGTATGTCAGTGTGTGAGGTTAAATACACAACAGTAATTTTGTGAGAGCGCAGTTTGAGTTTATTATTTGATCAGGTGTGCAAGCAAACATCTCCATCTTGTGTGTGTGCATCGCAGCATATGCTTGATTGCTTGATAAAGTGGACTGTTTTCAATATGGCTTCAACCTGTCTAAGACACATTATCCTTAAGCTTCTCTAATAGTCATTTTAATCATCAATGGATCAAATGACTATGTGTAATGTGATGTTACTTTAGTTTGTTTTATACATTTTATTATTGATTTGGTTCAGTCTTGCCAACCTCGTTTTTCCAATACAGAGAGCAGCTGTTTAATGCTTATTAAGGTGGCCAGTTTTTTTTCCCAAATGGGAGGTGAGGGTCCATAATGTGATTATGTGAACAGTTTGGTCCCCAATGAAATGTCTAAGTACAAACACCTCTTAAGCCTTTGTAAATAGTAGCCAATAAGTAACACTTATATTTTCCATTTCCTAAAACTGAGACTGAGACACTGTATGTCTGGCCCAGTGCTGCTTCTCGCCTACGTCTGCATTTCTGACATCACTAGGGTGACATGGACCACAATGTTTGTTGATCTATTGACTAATTCTAGCCTGTTATTAGTGGTTTCCTGCTTCTTATCGGTTCAGGAGATGAGCTAATATGGATGGAAATTGCCTCACACAATTACCACCACAAACAGGATTTGTTATCAGTGTAATATTAGTCTATTAGTCATGCAGCTTGATGCCTGAGTTAATGAGGCAGTGGCTGTGACGAAAATGCGATGATGGGCAGCGGTCAGCCAGCATATAGGTGGGCTGAGGTAAGCGGAAGTCTGGCTGCTATCACCTCAATTAAAAAAAGACTGTGCCTGTACTAAAATAAATCATAGATATTGCTCTCTCCTTCTTTGTCCAATCACTCTGCCATTCTCACAGTGAAGCATACTGTCGTACAAACACAGAGAAAAGGCGGTGGTGGCATCTCTAATCCTGTAAAAGCAGCAGCAGGAGGGGGAAAGCCTTGTGAAAGGCTGTGTTGGATAGAGAAAGCTTGCCTACGGCGATGTCTCAGCTTTTGGATACACTCAGCTGGTGGAAAATCATGCAGCTACACACACACACACACACACACACACACACACACAATGTGCGCATACAATCATGTGCTGGGAAAAACAGACGCACGTATAAGTACACGCCATGCACAGCCGAACTACATCTTTGGAGGTTCAATATTCCCTGCCTGCTGTCCCACCTGGATGCTCATGCAGCCCGAGGAGCATGGAAAAGAAAGGCAGCGAGCGGTGAGAAGCGTTTCACCTCACTGTAGAGGTGGGTGACAGGGCTCAGCTAGCACACACTGGGGCCCTGTCAGGTACACACACACACACACACACACACACACACACACACACACACACACACATACACACACACACACACTCCAGCATGTAAGCAAGGATCTGGCTAAACCTGCAGTGCGGTGCAACTACTTGTTGAGAAGTTCAATAATCAATACAGGAGTTTCTAAACCTGTCTCAGTGTACACTGTTCATGGTGTGCGAAGTAAAGGCAGTGGGTGCGTAGTCATTATGTGCAAGTTAAAATAAAGCAAAAATGTATGAATTAACACAGCCTGTATGTGTTTATTGTAGGTTTTAATTACTTACAGTTAAGTTCGGCCCGTGCCTTTGAACTGTAACTCTCTGTTTAACAATGCTGTTTAAATGCTATCTAGTAGCCTTTATGAAAGTATCTCATCTTTTCCTACTTCCTTACCACTGCATGACTCAGTAAGGGCACTGCGAGTGAGAAGTCTTTGAAGTCTGAGGCGTGCAGCCAGAGAACACAAGCTGTGCTATTTGAGTTTCAAGGTCCTGTGGCCAAGCAGGAAAGTCACTTAAGTCACTTAAAGGTTGTAGTATCAGATGTATGGTGGCACTTTGCAGAAATACATCGCTACCAGTTGTGACAAAACTCTCCATTCCTAATAATTTTTACATCTCAGAAAAGGCCAACTATTCCTGTCATACAGGGACACACTCATGTTATTGGTATAACTACTCTCCTGACACTGTAAGCTCAACTGCTTGTACCACGGTAAAGCTGCTGGGGTGAACAGACAGAACAACATTTGATCCTACCACAATTTCACTAGTGCAAGTAGCCAATTATAATGTAGGACAACCAAAAAGTAAAATAGATAAATAAATAAACCCTATATCAGAGTTAACGCCTCTGCCTGTTCACAGGTCAACAGGTACACCCCTTGATTAATAGTCTAGGAAGCCTGTGCTCTTCCAGATGGGCTATACTCAGTAAATGATGACACAGCAGGCTCTTACAGCCAGCTAAATGATGAAAAGAGGTCTGCTGCTGAAATTGAGTTTAGATTTTTTAAAAGCCACACATCCTTGCAGGTCACATGATGACTTGTAAGACTACTAAAACTATGACCAGGTAGGTATCATGAAGAGCGTGTTGAGAAACTAAGGTTAGTGCAGTTTAGTCAAAAACAAAAGCAATCACAACAGAATTTGGGACACAGGTAAATTTTGTGTATGAAAGGTACTAATGCCATTCAGTGCCGTTTTATTTTTATGTCAACCCCAAAGGAAGAGTTAACTAAATTTGGCTCATTCTCTCATCGCTGAAAGAAGAAAAGTAGTCGAAACAGTTTCGGGTAACGCGGGACAAGAGGATGTAAAGAGGTAAGAAGAAGAGAGAGAAGAGGAGGGAAATGAGAGTCCTTGAGCATAAGCAGAAAAGAGGAAAGAGAGAAAGGCAATATTTAAAACAAAGCAGCTCAAAGGGATGTTCGACAATACAAAGGAAAGCCGACGTGATTGGTTAATTCTGGTAACTTTAACAGAAGGTCATTCCCCTAACCTTGTGTCTTTTGTGCGAGAAACTGGGACAGACTCATTTCTACAGTATAGGGTCATATTCAAGAGAACAATTCACAAAAAGTCAATCTATTTCTTTCCATCAGCTGCATGATGAAACCATGTTCCCATCTGAAGCCTTGAGGTGTTCGCTTTTACCCTCATCCCTTCACAATCTTTATTGCTCTCTTCTCAAATCTCCTCTGTCTCAGACCAAAGCAGAAAGAAGGAGGAGGGTTTCAGAGAGAAACAAAGTGTTCTTTCCTTTTTATTATTTACATCCATTTCTTCTCTGCACTGCCCCAAATGGATCCTTCACAAATTTGGAAAACCTCCTTCACAGCTATTCACCAAGAAACTAGTTTTGTGTGTGTGTGTGTGTGTGTGTGTGTGTGTGTGTGTGTGTGTGTGTGTGTGTGTGTGTGTGTGTGTGTGTGTGTGTCTGCCTATGGACATGCAATCTCATATTTATAATAGACAGAGGAGGCTGTCTTCAGGTTGATAAAATTCACCACAATCACAAGTGCAACCTGCTGTTTCATACAGTATGATGATTATATTGTCTGATCAGTTATTATATTAAAGCCTATTCTAAACCATCCTTCCAGTCTCTATAAACTCCAAGTGTCACCTCCACCCACCTCCTTCCCCCCTCTCAGCCCACTCACCTTACATCCCCTTTCCCAGGCCCATCTCCTCCCACGTCTCTTGCACCATTACCTCCTAATAAAAAGCACCATAATGCGGTTAAATTAAAACGCAATGTTATTTCACGGCAGTTCCATTGGCTTGATATGATTTTAATAAACAAGTAAATGTTGGAATAAATACTTGTCAGACAACAAAGTGGCCTCTCACCGAATGCGTCAGAAAATTCATTTCAAGAGGATGTGTTTACAAACGCTTGCGTGAACGTCCATGGTTGTTTATATTCTTCAGTGTGGATTTCCTCATACTGTACATAATATGTTGCGTGTAAATACAGTACATGTTGCATGTGTTTATGTGGCTGTCATGAACTTAGAAGAGTGCAGCTCTCATTTAATGTTGTGTGGTGAATAGGCTGTATGGAATTTTAATTTAAGCTGTATTAGTGACATGGCAAAAAGAGACAGACAGAATAACACTACTGTATTTACATACAGACATTGTTGGCTGTTCACATATAAAACATTTAAAGGTAGTTCAACCAAATTGTGGCAAGGACAAATTTTAACGAAATTGGTCCATCAGAGACCAATATAGTGGCTTTTAGTCCTAGTATCAGTCAAACCCGAGACAATGGATCCTACATGTCCCTACGGCATCTTTCATCAGAGTCTCTACTAGCAAACCCACCTAACCTGCCCATGTCTTCTGAAGTGCACACACAGTTAATTCTTCCTTTCTTCAGTTATTTGGTGCCTGATTTGTTTCAGTTTACATAAATCCATGTATAAAGTTATAATTGATGTCTTTTGGTTTTACTGGAAGATGCCTTACTATATTTTGATATTTGATATACAATCTTTCTTTTTGGAATGCACCAAATGTTTGGCATGACACAGAATTAAAATAAACTAAATGACTACATAAATCAAAAGTTTTCCTTCAGAGCCATAAACGTGTCACAAGGAGGTGATCATGTGATGTGGCTTTTTCACTTAAGAAGCAGTTACGAGCCAAGCTCAAATTAAAAGTGGGAATCAATTATCTTTACAACAAATCTGTCAGTTTTTAATAGGCTGTGGTCTCATCTTTTGCAAAGGGGCCAACAAATTGAGGGCTGTGTAGTTGATTATGCGTCGCATTCCCACTGAAGGCACGCCGTGTAGTTTTCTGAGTGTGCATCCTGTCGTATCACAGTGCGTCGAAGCCGTCCAAAGTGCCTCCTAGATGGGGGCAGAAGGCACAGTAACACCTGGAGCGTGTTTGGCTCTTTAACAGCACAAGAACATCTACATAAAACTCCAATTACACACCCTCATAAAAACTCACACAAGCTACAATATATCACCACCTCTAAACGAGATTGATGAGGAATGGAAAGGTGGGCATATTTCAAAGAGCAAGGAGCACCCTGAAATAGAATGCATCAAACTTTGCCTAACAGCAATTCTTGGCTTCTTGTAATTAGAAGGCAACATTAATGCCATATTAATGAGCAACAGCACGCGCTCACACACACATACACACACACACACACACAATCTGAGAGAGAGGGAGAGGAGAAAGACCCAGAGAGAGAGTCAGAGAGGGAGAGAGAGTGGAATTAAATCATGACGTCAAATTTATGTCCCAGCCATATTTACTGCTTTAATAAGAGTTGGGTAAGCAAAGAGAACTGCTAGAGGGCACAGAGCCTATGTCAGCAGATATTCAAGCACACACACACTCTCTCTCTCTCTCTCACACACACACACACACTGACACACACACACACGTCCTTGTTGACGTGACCTGTTTTACATATCAGTCTCTTTAGCCTGTAAATCGGCCCACCTTTATGCAGCTGCCATATTTGCACATTATAGGCATATGAATGTGTGTGTGTGTGCGCACACGCTGCTTCAGTCGCTCTCCTAACAAGCCACAGGGGTCATCGTTACAAAAGGCAACAGCTGAAAACGGCGTGCATGCACGCATCTTATCTGCGAACGACTGTGAGAGAGATAAGAGATCGAGAGATGCAAAAGGAAAGAAAATGTAGGGTGGGTGGGGGACAAGTGAGAAAATTGGCCAGATCTAATTAAATGCCCCTCAGACACGAGCTGCCTGCAGAGCTGCTCACTGATAAACCCATCCTGACTCTATCTCTATTCTAAACAAAGCCTTAACAATATCGCGCTCATCCTCCCTTTCAACTCACTTGAATGTTCACACTTGCCTGCACACAAGGACAACAATGCACATAAAAAGACGTAGTGCGTGTCCCATACTGTCTGCCATGTAACTCATTCCCAATGGTGAAATGGTTCATTTGATGATTCTGGTGGAGGTGGAGGTGGTGGGGGAGCCGGAGCGAGCAGCTGGCCACCCTGGCAGCTTGCAGGGCTCAGGGCAGCCAGTCTCTGATATCTGACTGCTGGGGTGAGGTGGGAGGATGGAGGTTGTGGAGAGAGGGAGAGAGGAGGGGGAGGAGAAGGAGGAGGAGGGGGAGGATAAAAGTCCACTGATAAAAGCAATGAGTGCAGAGCTGAGGTACAGAATCTCAATCAGCCCATAATACAACCCCGGAGAAAAAGGGGGCGTCAACTGTGGTGTGTTTTTTGTGTGTGTGTGTGTGTGTTGTTGTTGCAGTTAAATGTGATATCTGCCAGTTAGATGGGCAGCTTTACCATCTGCTGGTCTGAGAGCGGCACCATGGGTAACCTTTGAGGAGATGAACAGTCATTGTGTTATCACAGCGTGGGCGAGCTCTGCCACACACTATTAAACATACTCTCAAACAAACAGGTACAGACAACAGAAGACTACACAGTTTTCACATTAACAAAAATGTAATCACATTTAAAAGCTGGCCACTCATTTAGAAACTGGTTTCTTGCAGTCCCTGAGAGGCTCAGGTCAAATAATCAAAATGCACATCTGGCATCCTCTCATTGCCACCCTGCTGTGAGAAGGTCTGTGCCCCTGACGAGTGACGTAACTGCATCTGGAGAGAGTCTCCTCTGACGCTTGGAAGAAGCTGCCACTGTGAACGATGACATTTCAGCGTTCGGCAGTACAAGAAATCTGTGTGAGGCCATAAGAGGTTTATCAGTTTTCATTTTAGATTAATAAATAAGTGTCAGTCTCTGTTTAGTTTAGTTTTTATGCTGACCGAGTCTCTCTCTTATGCTCTCTCTCTCTCCATCTTATTTATTTTTAACAAGACATAGAGATGAAACGATCAGTTAATTCACCAGTCACCCAGAGGAAAATCAGTTGGCAAAAATTTTAAAAATCAATTAATCATGTAGGTCAGTTTTTCTCTCTGTCATATGTTTGTGAATTAAATATCTGTGGGATTTGGAGTACTGGTTGGACTGAACAAAAAAGAAGACAAAGAAGAAATTGTACATAATTTCTAATAGATTGAATAATCATAAATCAATTGAAATAATTGTTCAAAACTTATTTATGTGTTGGGAAACATTATATTTTTGACAGGCACATGAACAAAGAGACTGCGTCATTAGCATTAACTTTCCATCTTGACCCACAAATTCAACAAAAACAACAAGAAAAACTCAGGGTCCATTTTTAACCATATCGTATGGTTACTGAGCTCGCAATTCACCTCCATGACAAGTGAGAAACTTTGGCTGTTCAAGATCATGGCAAACTCTTTGTCAAACTATTTTCCAAGGTCAAGAATGAACTTTCCTGCTCATTTTTTAAGCCAAACAGATGAGGAGACTCAAAAGTGCTATGAACAAAATCATAACAGTTTTTTGCGAACCTCAAAAATTCACCATGAGCTGGGCATAAGCTGTCTCTTGCTTGATCATCTTAAAGCTAAATAATGCGTGAAAATGATTTATGTGACAGGTTTGTGTTTTAGGCTCCACAATACATTTGTTCCAAACAATCAAACAAACTGCAAGACCAGAATTAGCTTTGTTCTTACTGGAGTGACTATAGCAGGGTCGGTTCACCTGAATTACAAGTTACGCACATGACCTTGAGATGTGTGTATGTATGACAAAATAATCACATAGCCTGAGATTTCTGTCTCCTCAAAGTCATGTTCAAATCAACTGCAGCATTCACCATTAGTGAACAAGCTGCAAAAATGATTCTATTCAGTGCTAAATGGTACATCTTCATTTCACACACACACACACACACACACACACACACACACACACACACTATAAATACATGGACAAAAAGTCATTTCCTAGTCTGAAAGCATACTCCATTCCTGTGAAGATAAATGTCAGTCACTGCCCCTCCGTCCCACTGCAAGGGAGGCAGAAAGTTGGAAAGGAACAGGGAGGGAGAGGAGGGAGGTCTGACCTCTGGCTAGCTCCCCCCCTGGGGGCCACAGTGACGGACAAGCACGAACAAGAGAATGAGGGCAAGAGAGGGAGACAAAGATATGGATGGGAGACTGATAAGTCATTTCTCCCTGACATTCAGGATAGTCAGGTTACCTGGCGTGGGAATAGGCTGTCCAGGGCAGGAGAGAGTCCTCGAAGAGAGAGACATCACACACCATAATAATGTTCTCTGGATCCCATAGACCATGTCACGCCTTTGTGTGTATGTGTGTGTATGTGTCTGTAGGGTGAGCATGTGAGCAGTCAAGGTTAGAGATCATCCTCAGCACAAGATACAGGCAAGCCCAGAGGTATTCAGAGGGCAATCACTGCCCTTCAGTCGAACAGACAGGCAATGCTCTCATTTGTGTTCATCTGTACATGTAGTGCATGCATGCGGCACGCAGATCAACAAGTCGTTATTGGAAAATCAGAGCAGATATACACGAGTGTGCACGAACATGATTCGCACCAGCAAACTATGCCACGACTCTGTTGTCTTCCCTCTGCCTTCCTCTTTGTCTCTCTGCAAATCAATGGCCTCCAACCCAGCTCTGTCAGAGTCTGAGCAGAGAAGATTAAACCAGAGAGGAATGGAAATGACAGCGGCGTCCAGCCTGGCTAAAGGTTACACATAGGAGCTAGAACCTCTGATCCACCCACCCGGACTTCAGTAACACAACCAGACACAGATGAGAGTCAGTAGAGAGGAAGGCTGATGATAGAAACACTACACCAATCTAACCACATTAATCTCCCTTTTAGTATAACATAAGAGAGTTTATAAGCGGTTTATAGTATATGCCACAGTCTATACAAGAAGTAAGATAAAGTAGTTGATTTATTCCATTAGTCACAGCTGCCCTGTGTCCCAGTTTGAAGTGTAGATATCTCTGAATCAGAGTCGTAGCAGTCTTGACATCATTTAAATAAGTTTAGCTTGGTTCTTAGAATATCCCCAGACTGGAAGCACTACTTGAGCTGATAGATGTTCAGAAATCAAGCTAAGATAAGATAACTTCCAGACCAGTATGTGTGTACTTGACTACAGAGTGCAGGAAAAGTCTCAGAGGCAAACTATTATTTAAAGTAACAGACACCGGGTGACAGCAAAACAGTGCATACTTTCATTTGATTTCTGTGAATAAGTCACTGAAATGGCTCTGTTGCTTGTTGTATGTCTGATCTTGTAACTAAACACAGTATTCTGTTCCAAATAAAACCAAATCAGGAACACAAAAGGAAGCACGCGAATGTCACTTGATCATTGTTTCTACCAATAAGAAAAAGAACTAACACTCTTCGTTACCCGCTTCCATCATCATTTTCTTTTATCTTCTGACATCTCATCTGATCTGTGGGGAGTGGCAGGGATGGAAATAGAGACAGAGCGAGACACAAAACAGTGGAGGAATAGTGGAAGTTAAATATGGATAATGTTGTTGAGGGTTCTAAAGGATTTTGAACCCTAGATTTCTTGTTTTAAAGACTATTGTGTTAGTGTGACCACTGACTTCACCTCAGTGCATGACTAGTGTATCTTAAGGCGCCTCACAGTGCTTTTCAGCCTTCAGCCACGATGGGTCCTGTTTATGCTGAATCAACAGGAGAGACTCAATGTCAGAGAGCGATCACAGGTGTGCTGTAGGCTGCACTGTGGAGTCTTATAAGAATTTTGTGTGAATGTGTGTGTTAGTTGCATCCACTAGAGTTATCCAGCAGGAAAGCTCTAGCTTAGAGGGTGTTGTCGCATATACACAGGCAGCATGCATTAAAGATGAGAGCTGCTCACACTAAATACCGCAGAGAGCCTCACATCAAGGACACATGCGAAACATGCAGAAAACACAACGCACTCGACATGCACAGGCATTGGCTCATCTCAAGGTGTAAAGAGCAATCACGCAACAACCTCAGAGAGAGCGAGCAGAGAAAAGGACAAGAAAGAGAGAGAAAACCACTTAGAAAGCAAACAAGCTGTTCACAGCTTCCTCATCTATAATGCAGAGGAGAAAGCCCCAGTGTTTTGAGAAGCAGCAGCAGAATACACCGATGTCATTTTGAGCACCGCGCACATACTCACATAAAAAGCGTGCAGCAGCTATGCATTCATTGCGCCCTGTGTGCAAGTTAAAGTTAAAATTCTTGTGTGCATGCACATGTTTCTCTATGTTTGTACAGGATGTATGAGAAAAATCATCGCCTCAGTTCCCCCCATTCCTCCTCACACACAGACACAATGACAGACTGCTTCGGAGGCAGGATGGAGTCTGATGTAATGCAGCTCAAAACACTGGAGGATCGAAGAACACCACACACTGTCACACCAAAAACAAAACAAATCCCTTCTTTCAACTCATTCTGCCAGACAGATACTGAGGGAAATTTAGCTCTGGGAGAGAATGAAAGAAGGTAAAGAGACAATACAGGAGGAGAAACAGATCGAGAAAGTGAAAATGAAGGAAATCTGTATTTTATGCTACAAGCGAGTCTGGGGTAAAAGTAAAACTGACAATCCACTGCAAAAAGAAGACTATTATACACACAGGAGCAAAAAATGCTGAACAATTTTTATTTTATTTTTATCTTTTGTCCAAGATTATTATTCAGGCTAAAATTTGTCTGGGCCAGAATGCATTTAGTGGTTCCCTAGCTCCAGTTCTCACCAGAATAGGCTGTTGTGCCAGGCCACTGTGTGTCTGAGAGCCGCTCTGGGAGATATATACAAATATAACCATTGTTTCTACACATGCTACTGCCAGCCACCATCCTCCTGTCACTGATGCAGCCAAGCTCCCTCCAACAGGCTGCTGAATATTCTTGATTTAACTCAAGCATGTTTGGTTATAATGGGCACGCCTGGAGATGGGAAAAAATTACTGACGTGTTTTGATGCCTGACCTCAATCGTATGTCTGCCATCCACTGGATGAAGATGAGGTATCAATCTTATCATCTAACACTCAGCAAGAAAGTGAATACGCATATTTCAAAAATGTTGAACTATTCCTTTAAGATCAGACTTGAGATGGTAACAGCGACCCAGAGCAACGGATGAACTTAACCAATGAAGCACAACCATTCAAGGTGGTGAGGCATTGTGGGGCATCTGGGTGTATGACATTGTCCTGTTTGAAATAGAGACAGAGTGGGTGAGGGTAGAGGTGATATTAAAGCGTTCTACGAAGTGGAACTTGATATTTTAGAGATCACACACACCTCATCACAGGTTAATGAGGAGGTACTAGCTTTGTTGCACAGACATGGCAGCATTGAAATTTGACTCATTTCATCTCTGATACTCCTGCAAAAAATGTATGGCTATCAGTCTGTGTGTCTGTAGTCTGTGCTCCATTTATCATATTCTGACCTTGCTCAGCAGTGCAAAAGACTGTGAAAGGTGCATAAAGCACCAGGAATGATTTAATAAGGCCTCATACTTTTTTTGGCTGAAGTGTGGAGAGGAAAAGAAAAAAATGAGAATAAAGTGGAAAGGAGAAAGGAGACAGTGAAAGAATGGAGGGTATGAGAGGTGAATATGAATTGTTGGAAAAATAGTATGCCCATGTCTGACAAGCTGGATTTTATTCTTGGTTACCACTTTAAAAAAGATTCTTTAATTCTATCTGTCATTTTAGGTGCAGATGTCACGGTCAAAGAGTAACATTCCTTTGCACCAAACTGCTATATACTTTCTGTGATTTTATGTGTGTCCAACAAGGGACCAGGAAAAAAGAGTGCGGCCAAAAAGAAAATAATATTTATATGCCTCACACACCAAGGAGAGAATTATTTTGGGGTGACAGACAAGCCAATTAACAGTTAATGCACAGAGTGTGAGAGAAGAGAGAGGAGGAGATGTAAAAGATGCAGAGAGTCTAAGATGAGAGATAATTAAACTGAGCTTATAAACCCAGTAATTCCTCTTTCCCGCTTGTATTTTAAATGGACTTTCTGTTAATTAGCAGCCATTCGCACCACCAGTAGAGACAAGCAACATCACCACCAAAGGAGAAAAAATTTATAAGGAGAAAATTTTAACATCTAGAAGTCAACCAATCAGCTCTTTTAGTGCTGGAGTAACAAAACTTCACCAGAGGAAAAAATTGATCCCCAGAATGCCATCTGGGCTGGTAATTAGCTGCTATGCTGCAATGGTGCTACTGTCCTACGGTATTTAATAAGGGTAACACACTCATTGTTGCCTCATTTAAAAGGTTCCATGTATTACAAATTGGAAATAGTAAATTATTTTAGAGCCATTTTTCTTCCCAAGCTAAGTATATTACAGTTTTACAGAATCATAATTTCATTTTCACCCAAGCATTTTATCTCCTCATCCTCTGCCAACCAAGTCCCTTATGACTCTGAGCTAACTTCCTTGAATATACAATGTATCATGTTAATTTTTTGTGTTTAAACACAACTGTAGAAAAGTGGTGACTTGTGTGATATTCCTCTCTTTCTCACATGCATTTGTGGTATAAACCCTGCTCTATAGCTTTGCACCAGATCTCAAAATATTAGAGGCTGAAAATGCAGGAGCACTCGTTAGCTGTGAATGATGAGATGATGTGCAATGAGAGAGTGGACAAGGAGCAGCTAAAACACATGGCTTGAAGACCCATGTATGCAATGTAATCTGTGTACACTGATGCTGAAACAACAAATCAATTAATCTATTAGTTGTCGGCAGAGAATTAAGAATTTCATTAATCGCTCTAGGTCATTTATCAGGTAAAAGGACAAATATTAGTTGGTAGAGCTTCTCCAAATGCAGAAGATTTGCTTCTTCAGTTTAATATCAGAGTGCAAACCCCAGAAAGATGTGTGACTGCACCCCACACTTGGAACCTTATTTTCTGAATAATTCAGACCAGTCGTTATTTGCATTGATTTATTTTAAAATACCAAAAAACCCAACAGTGGAAATTGCATCTACTGCAAATTGCTATGTAAAAATACTGTGATATTTAAGTTTTTATAGTGTCAGACACACGTGTTGTTATACAGAACTAATATTCTAAAGAAACATAAAATGAATATGAAGAAAAACCTCTGAATCAATAGTTTTGTTTATCATTCTCAGCAGTCATTGTAGAGACCACTCCAAATCATTTTGCTACCGACCAGATCAGAGTTGTTGTCAGACTATTAACTACATTTAAGGTAGACAATGATGAAGGTGGAGCTAAGGCAACTGCTCTGGTTTCTCCCCTCCAGTCCTTCTTTTCCTGCCACTCCCTCGCTCACTGTCCTGGTATTTTGAGTCTAACTCTAATTCTGCTCTCTCGCTTCTCTGTTCGCCTGTGGCAGGAAGCCAGCATCTGCTAAATGAGCACAGGAGGAGGAACATTTGGAGTTGGTGCATGATATCATTCTTCAACTAAATGTTTTACTGTAAACAGTATCGTAAAACCTCTTTCCCTCGCATACCTACGGCCATTATGCTTCAGAGATAGAACAGTAACTTATGAGGAGTCATTAACTATACACAGTGGCTACAGAGCCAGAGGTTTCCTTTTGCCATTACTGATCAGACTTTTTGAAATTGCCTCAAGGAGGAGGATCACCATGGTTTAGTCGTATGGGGATCAGAGATTTATTCAACTAGTGACATTCCTGGTCCAATTGCCCTCCAAGTTGTTGCTGGCAATACTGTGATACTGTTATTATTCTTTTGCCCTCGGCCCATTTTCAGCTTATCCAGGACCAAGCGATGGTAGCAAAGCAGCTCAGACAACCTCTCCCCAACACCACTTCCTCCAGCTCCTCTAGGGATCGCAAAACATTCCCAGGCCAGATGGGCTGTATAATCCCTCCAGCATGTTCTTGGTTTAGCCTGGGTCTCTTCCCAGTTGGACACACCTTCCAGTCAACCACCAGCTGGCTGTTTCAAAATGTGAGGAAGCAATGGTTACAGGAGTTACTTCCAGACACCTGAGCCCCACCCTGTTGCAAAAAGGGCCAGCCCAGACAACCTGTGGGGGAAAACTTTATTTGCTGCTTGTATGCACAATCATCCATCACTATCCAAAGGTCATGACAATTGATGGTGGTTGGCCCACTGATCTATTATTAGTGTCATGCCTGCATTACTACCATTAAGGCACTGTTGTACCTGCCAGTCTCAAATCCCTCTTACCTGACTCATGAACAAGACCAGAGACACGAACTCATTCACTTGGGGCAGCAATTTGTTCTAACCCAAAGGGGGCAATCCACCATTAGACTTGAAGGTGCTGACTTTATCTTAGATGGATCAGCTAAAATGGGCAAAGTAAACTGTGATTCGGGAACAGTGCATAGTATCTTATCGCTGCACTTTTCTAATATTCAGAAACAAATTGAAATGAATTGCTTGAGAAGATGAAATGTAAAATAATTTATAAAAATATGTCATCAGGGCTGCAAAAGACACGTTATCATGTCAGAGTTTTATGAGGGAGCTGCTAAGAGTGGGGAAGTACAGTATATAAAGGTGAACTGAAAAGTAAAGTAAAATTTTATTTATATAGCCTAGCATCACAAATCACTAATCTTGGCCTCAAGGCTTAATCTGCACAGAATTATTTACACCTCAGTCCTTAGACCTTTCAAATCAGACAATGAACAGTGCCTAAGAAATGCTTTTATGGGAAAACAAAGAAACCTCAGGAGGAGCAACAGAGGGGGATCACTCTTCCAGGGTGGACAGACATGCCATAGATGGCGGGGTAGAGAAAAGAGCAACATATGGAAAACAGATGGACATTTTTGTAAACATTGCCAGAGAGGAGAGAGACTCGTAAGAAGAGGAAGAGTTTTGTTCTCTCTCAAGAAGAAGAGTGTAAACAAACCTACCAAGAGGTATGCTCAGGGCAGACAAATATAAGAACAACAAGATAGAAAGACTTCTTTACTTGCCATGATGTGGTAAAGGCATGAGTGATCCTGGTTGTTTGTCTAGGGCTATGTCAGACAGTGTAAATAACTAATAAATAAAAAAATCCAAACCTTTTTTAATATTTGTATTATGTGAAACAAAATAAACAAGGCAACTAAGGTGAAATGCTGGTGGGTCTACTTTAAGTTGTAGGGGTTTGCAGTGTATTTTACGCTGAAGCAATTTTGAAAACTGTCCTAAAACAGCAATAAAAACAACAAAAAGAAAAAGCATGCATTATAGGATTATAAATAGATAAATGAGAGAAAAGTTCTAATTTAAACTCACCGACATGGCTGAGGTAATGTGAGATTTACCACAGCTTCACAAACTTTTAGAGGCAGTGATTTCTACAGAGGAGCCTGCAGTGCTTTTGGGACAAACTGGTGCTCAGCAAAGGTTACATAACTGAGCTGAGACTGATAGTTCTCACCTTTCTGGCTGAATTTTTATAATATGCTTAGGATTAGATTGACAGGTTGGGAGAGCTGCAGACGCCATTTGCATAAGCAAAATAAGGACATCCTGAGCAAGTTCACTGTTACTGAGGACTCATTGGGCCAATGTTTAAACTGCCAGAGGGCAGCTAGACGGAGTGCTCTGCAATGGTAGGTGCGTTATGACCTGTACTCTACACACACACACACATACACACACTTGAACACATGCATGCCTATACACTACCTTTACAGCTGATGTAAATGCATATGCAAATACAGGAGTGCTTTCACAGTGGCTTCAAAGATTCCAACAATCTATTATAGACAAAGGCACAACTTCAAGCAAAGGCTCTTGGCTGAAGATTCCCAACACACTAAGCATACGGCCGACAACAGTTTTACTCACTGTATGTACATGGACTGCATTAGAAAGGCCTGGCATTCAGCCTGAAAATCTTTTCACCCCTTTAATGGGTGTTTTCTTTGTGATACAGTAAAGAATGGATATTCATTACGTTATGAGACAATAACCCCTCTTCCTTCATCCCTGACTCATAGATCAAAAAGGCATGAAAGAACAGACAAGAGATCAAATATTGCTGTGAAATCACCCTGGGACCTCTCCAGAGCCTCCACTGGCATATTAACACACATAGCCAATATTACAGAATTAGCAGATATTGATACGCAGCACACACATAAAATGGTGGTTAAGGTTAGCTTTGCGAGGAGCTGGCTCAAAATCTCACAAGGTCAGTTTTCAATATTAGTCTTAGTCTGGAAAACATCAAATGAGAATTGACTAAGCCTGTAAAGACTTGCTCCCTCACAAATATACTGTAACTTTAGTTCAACGCTATTTCCTTTAGCATTGCTGTGACCAATGATACATGACTACCAAAGTATTGCTAATTCTGGTCTGAAGTATTTCCAGAAACCAACTCTGGGTTTGAAAGATTTGAAATAACTGGAAAATCAACAAATCAATTTTAAAATAAATAAAAAGAGACAAAACAACCAAAACACCTGAGCGAAATAAAAGATCAGAGGTTGCTACATCAAGCAATGTTGCAGTTGACACGCCACCACATTGGCCACTGAAATCACCTCATTTGCATGCTTATTTGGTATATTACCTTGCAAGATCTTGGAATTGTGCCTGAGGAGATAGTGAGAGAATGGTGGACACACAGAGGAGGATAGATAGATTGCTAGTTAGATAAAATAAAGAAAACTGCATGTGCATGTAGACAACCACCACTACAAAAATACTATGTCTTTTAAAAATAAACATTTCCTTAATAGTCCCTCTTATCTAACTCCTGCTTAAACTGTTAATACATTGTTAGGCAGTGGTAGTAGTTGCCTCGTTAGTGCAGGATAATATGGAACTAACAGCAGCTAACTGTCACAACCTGGACTTTATGATATCAGAGAGGTGCAGCTCCTTTAACTGACCAGCTCATCTTTTCTTTCTACTTGCTGTTGTTGTGGTTGACAGTTGAAAGACATGGATGATCTTTACTGAAGCTAAAACAAAAAAACAAAAACAAAACAAAAAACAAACAAGAGAGACAGCTGTATGAAAGGTATGTTTTTGAATCATCTCTCTCTAAAGGGTGTTGTGACAAGCGAAGTACCCATGATCAGATCAAGAGGGAGAAGTAGATGCCTTATGGACCTGCTGCACATTATATGATATAAAACAAGTAATTCACAGCCTGGACTTCATTTTCTCCACCCTCCATTGCTGTCCCCAGCCTCCTCTTACATATGCACACTTTTGATTATATTCTACAACCTCGGATTCTCTCTCCTCTCTAGGGATAGCCATCAATTCCTGTCTCCGCCGCCACCACCAAGTGTACTGTACACACAGCAGGAATGCTGTCAGAGGAGGATTATAATGACTCTGATTTGGTTAATGGACAGTAATGGTAGATGGCTGATGAACAGAGGAGGGGGGAGGAGGAGATGGTGGAGTGAGGGAGGCAGAGAGAAGGCGAGTAGTGATAGTGAGCAGTAGGAGTTAGAGGGGGGTGGACTATTCCGAGTGGTTCCCTATCTGAGGCGGGTCAGAGAGGAGATCAACCCTCAACTCCTCTCCTCTCTTCTGCTGCCATCCTCTCTTTACGCTACTCCTCTCTCCTCCAGGGATCTCATTGTGGCAGACTCACAGGCCATGAGGACTGAGCCCATCTGCGTATGAGATGGGCTAAAGAGGGGGACAAGCCCTGTGTGTAAGAGGAAGGGAGTAAGTGGGGGGTGAGAAAGCAGGATTGAGAGAGATACTGGAGGAAAGGATGAGGAGAGAAAAACTGGGAGCAGCAGACTGGGAAGAGAGAGTAGGGGAGATAACTGGAGGGAAAGTAGGTATGTGCAGAGAGATGTGTGCTGTAATAGAACAGTAGAGCATATAGCCTTAGGTACCAGATTGTTATTACTGCTGCAGATGGTTGAGAGACGCCTCCAGCAGATTTATGTTTTGTTATAGTCTGTGTGTGTGTATATATGTGTCACATCCATGTCTGCATGTGGCTATATGCTTGTTTAGTTTAAGTAATGTCAGCTAAATGGCATGTTTTCTAGATAAATAACCAATTAGAAGCTCAGAGGGAGTCTGCAGTGAGCTACGGCATCCAATCAAATCCCCATACACCAGCTGTAAACTATCGCTCTCATCACAGGCAGCCTGCTGTAAATATCCAATCAAGTGACTCAGGATCCTAGCGATCGCAAAAACAACAGTGGATGACATAAAGTGAGAAGACTAAAAATGAGCTGAAATGCTCACTCCATATTCTCCCCGTCCTCCCCCCTGTGCCGTGATCAAGATCCATCTTGCCCTCTGCTCTTTTTCACTTGTCAGCCCTTCTCCATTTGTGAAACGGCTTTCATTGATTTGTTTTGGAGGGGTCATAAGATGATCGTAATGTGCCACTGAAGACTGTTAGAGTGTTTATATTTGTGTACGTGAGCTGATGTGTGCATCCTAAGTGTTTGTGCGTGTATCTTCGCAGGTCCACATATAATGGTAAACATTAATCTTTGGACAGTTTGGACAGAGACAGTGATGACAAAGAAATGAGATGCTTTGACACACACACACACACACACACACACACACACACACACACACACACACACACACACACAGCAGCGCCTGCTTTCAATCTCACACCCACACAAATGGAGGCTCATGGAGGCTCTAATGCAGAGTTATTATCCTCATAATCTCCAAAATCCACCACGCCTTCTCTCTATTCTCTCACCTCCTCTTTTCAGCTTTTTAGCCATCCATCGTTCTCTCCCCACCTCCTGGAGACATCAGCTCTCTCCACTCGTTTTCCCTCTCCACCATATAGCCATGATAAATCTCTAAGATATCTTCCCAGTGGGCTTTCACAAAATCAATGGCTATTTTGGAGCATCACTCTCTAGGCATGAACCTGTGTGCTGGGTTAGGTACAGTATATCTATGTGGATTCTCAAATGCTGAAAATTCACAAACAAAAGCCATTATCAAAACAACTTCTGATTCTCAAGTAATAGCTTGGGGGTGTCCGGCACAAACAACTAAAGGCAGGGTAAAAAAATATTGCGTGGGGTGTAATTACCTGTGCTGCAGAAGCTCAGATGTACACAGCACAAATTCCTTCAGAGCAACAATCATGTCATACACACAGATCTACAGAGTTTTTCTTTTAACAGAAATCAATTACTAGCCTACTTAGTTCTAACCACGTCTACTATGCAGTTCTTTTGATCGCTAACATTAAAAGGCATAGCAGGAGAGGGAGGGATTATGCCCTTTTAAGCCACTGGAAGGATTTTAAGGTGAAACATTTGTGTAGGAAGTGTTGAGATTCAATGATGACAACAGCTTAACTGCTGCAGCTGTAGGTATTAAACTAATTAGCTGGTCATGCTAACATCCACAGCTCATTTTGGAGCAAAAAGTAGAAACCACCCATACCTATTTGTAACTTTAGTGTTTTTGGTTTTAAAAAGTCAAAAAAAACATCAAAACTCTTTTCTATATAGTATTGCTCTTACTACACAGTGCCATTCATGTCACTTTAACATGTGTAGAGACCCAAAGCTTGACTAGCCTTGCTATGGTTGTTGAGCCTATGATTGGACAATCACTGTTTGGTGGGGGGGGTTTAGCAAAGTGTAATTAGCGAGTGAGAACAGTAGAGAGACAAAGTATGAGAGTACAACATTACTCTGCTGGAATAAGTGCTGTAAAAATGTACATTATCATGCATTAACTGAGATGACAGGGAAACATAGATGTAAACAAAGGGACAATTAGAAGTAAAGGCATACTGTATGTCTAATGTAGAGTTCAAGTAAAACAAAAACCTAGCTGTTATTTGGAAATTTGTAATATACAGTGTGTTTATACATGATGGGTGTTAAATTTAGTATGTGTGAGTCCATGTCTGTGTATGCTTGGACTGAATATTCCTCTAGAGTTTATATTTTGCACAAGCGATCACATTTTCTTCTCTAACGGATACAAATGCGAGAGTTACTGTCTCTCAGGAAGCCAGCTGAGCCTGGGCCTGTTTTGACAGTAAATAAGCTAATAGGCAAATGTCATGGCTATTAAATGAGTTAAGCCCGATCGATGTCAACTCCGGGGCAGAGGTATATAAATTCATTTCGAATGAGACACCAACTGACACCAATAAAACAAGTAATCTGTTAGCATCTGTCTGCAGAACCGGGGGAGTTGGTGTACGTTTGCAAAAGTGGATGTGTGCATGTGCCTGTGTGCATCAAGAGGCAGTGGGAGGGAAAGCGAGGGATGACATAGAGTGAGGGTGGGAAAAAGGGATTAAGGGGAGGGGGGGTAGAGGTGGAGGCACGGATGAAGCCGTCACTTTGCTTTGTGAGATTCTTGGCGGTAAGAGATGAGAGAACGATCTCCCACGCAGGCTGCAGGAATGCTTACACTAACACTTTCCCTCCGCCTGGGCCTCAGAAAAGGAGAGGAAAAATGTGCAAACATGTCACAGAGATAGGAACAGATCAATGTCCACAAACACTGTTCGCAAACAAACACACGGTCGCACAAACTTGTATTAGCACAGCCCAAGCATAGATGATGTAATGTGTTTTTATTCAAATTCCACTTTCAACTCTCTTTTTCATTTTTTTCTTTCCTCTATTGACAGTCCTTCACTTTTTACTATCCATCACTGAAATAATTTCATTTATGACCAGGCAGCCTAGCAGCAATATAAGTTTCATCGTTATGACAGGCTCTGCACTGAAGCATTTCATCGTCATTCTCATCTCCAACACTTTAGCTTTGATCGCTGGTTTGTGCTTCTGAATATAACTCACCAAACCATCCCAGAGGGCCACACTCAGCTGTGTGAATCACGGGGATCCACTCAAGCAACAAAGTCAGCACATACGGACACTCACATGCAAATGCACATAATACACTTAAGCACACATTCAAATCACACTATGCAGGAGCACAGTTTCAAAGCTTAATACAGAGCAAGCTGTGCAAACTGCCAAACAATAATCCACATTTATGCTAATAGAAAGCACCACTGAAATCCACCTTGTGCCCATAAGAGCTTGCAGGTCTTCATCTATTAGACCTCACTGGTTTAGGCTCTCTACTGTGTCCAAGACCTTAACTGTATTCAAAACTGAAGGCAGGTAAGTGAATATGCAGAATGTTAAATTTAGCCTGAAGGTAAGATAGAAACATGGCTTGCAGAACTATCAGTACTGCCACAAACTTTAAGCCTTAAACATGTCAAGCATTTTTGGTGAATGTTAAGCCACTATCTTATGTTGCATACAGAGAATTAGATGAGAAGATTGATACCATTCTCATATCAACATGCCAAGTATAAGGCTATAGCCAGAACACGGTTATCTTAGAATAAAGACTAGAAGCAAAGGGAAACTGCTTGTTCTCACTGTGTGGCTGCCAGATAACATAGTGGAGACTCCTGGAAGTCACAGCATGTGGCCAAGAAATCGTCCAACACATAACACCTTGTCATTTTTACACTTTGGTTTTTGTCCAGTTTCAACAGTATAGTTTTTAAGCTATGCTAAGATAACTGTCTCCTGGGTGTCCTCCTCATACTGAACAGACAGATGTGACAGTCCAATCAATCTTTTCATCTAGCTCTCGGCAAGAAATCAAATAAGCATATTTTGCAAAAATCTAAACTCTTCCTCTGAGTAAGAATTTTACTGTTTCACATTCCAAAATCACCTGAGGGGATTTTATAGCGTTATTGATTATGACATTTCCAGGTGTTGAAACGCTGTGGTTTATAAATGCTCACAAACTCTCCATGGTGTTTCTCTAAATTTTGGAACAACTCCACAACCAAACAGTCCTCTACACAGCAATCCCATCAGGTCAGCCAATATAGAGCAGCAGTGTCACACCAGTCAGACCTATTGATTTACTATCAACAGGCCAGGAATGACCAGTGCAGGACATGTAGGGCCTGGCCCCTGGGTGTATAAATAATACATTTGGGTCTAAGGTTACAGCAGGCTTGAGCCAACCATTTCTGTCCATGCAACTGCAATGTGTGGAAGGTGCAAACAGGCATACATGAGAGACAACCTGACATTGATATTTGAGAGTTGAATTCTGGAAGGTGTTATGAGAGGGAGAGTGTGGATCAAGGATGTTTTTCTATGTTAGAGCAGATGAGGGAGAGAAACCTCAGTGTGTGCTGCAGTGTCTTATCTATGCCTGT